>JAQSEC010001417.1:16483-91506 GCA_028564925.1 Lithobates sylvaticus | reverse complement strand
CCATGCTTATCAATGTAGTAGGCCTCTACCATGCTTATCTTTGTAGGCCTTAACCATGCTTATCAATTGTCAAACACATACCATTCTTATCCACTTAGCAGCCTAACAAACCATGGGCTTTTCTTTGGGCATGGCCTTGCCAGCGTTAAATGCCACCGCGTATCAGGCCATGCCAATCATTGGCCAAACGACATTGAGAGTCCCATATCAGCCCAATCATTTGTCCTGGCCGAGCGACCGATGTGCCAATTCACTGCCCGCCCTCACCATGCCAATCATTGCATCCTAACTGTGCCCAATCAATTATTGGGCAGCCTAATGTGGGCCCGCGAGCCGAGATGCGCAGTCTTTTTACTATGGCCAATCAATGATAGCACTCACCTGGACATTAGTGCGCATTTGATCTTACGCACAGCAGGCATCTCCGCGCTGTGTCACATTACGGAGCTTCAATGTGAAATGTTATGCCGCACATATGAACAAAAGTCCTCACCCTCCTCCTTACTAGACCAGGCTTGTGTGATAGAGACAGAACACTTGTAATCTTATCTATCACACAGGCTGGTCTCAAAGGAAGGGAAAGGGGGGGGCGGGAACTTTTGTCATGCGGCGCTGGGCCCGAAAGGATTCAGTCAGCTCTGAGACACAGCGGTCTTCTGACTCCCGCCGTGTGTCAAGAGGAGGAGGAGGAGATTGGAGCTCGGGAAGCAGAGCCGATCCGCCCATGGGGGGGCCCCCCCACCGCGGCGGGGCCCTATGCATCTTGCATAGTGAGTGTATAAGGCGGATCGGCTCTGGACACAGGTGTCCGTTTAAGAAGCAGTGATCACAGCACATAAATAGTTTATGAACAAGAGATAATTGGGTGAGAAGTGTTTGAACTTGTTCTCTCCCGCCGATTATCTCCACACATGGAGAATCCTCATTGAATGACACAGTAACGACCAGTTTTGAAGCGAGTGCGAAACTGAGTGCTTCACTGGTCGATCTGTGTCAGAATTCACAGTCCCCGATTCACCACTCAGAGGTGTGAGATTCGGGCGAGGGTGTGAAAAGTAGGAATGTGGGGGGATCTGAGGAGGAAAGAGGAAGAAGAATTAACTTCCTTGTGCCTCGTTCTAGACACCCCCAACACTGTAACCATGTCCCCCTAATTAATTCTTATAGATATATATGATATATCTATATATAATAAATATATATAGTATAATATATATATATATCTAATATATATATATATAAATACATATATATATAGGTGTTAGTGAGTGAGTATATATATATATATATATATATATATATATAATACTTATATAGATATAAATGTGTTGTGAGTGTGTTGTGTGAATGGAGTATATATATAAATATAATAGGTTTTGTGTGTGTAATGTGTGTATATATATATATAGTAAAGAAGTGTGTGTGTGTGTGTATGGTGTATGTGTGTTATAATATTATATATAATAAATAATATAGGATATGTGAGTGTGTGTGTATATATATTAATATACCACATCTCTAGAGTATATATATATATCTATATACTATATAAAATAAAAATATATAGTGTGTGTGTAGTTTGTATGTGTATAAATATATATATAATATAATATGTGGGTATATATTTATACATATAAATGTATGTGTGTATGTAAATATAATGCATGGGTGTATGTGTAGATGTGTGTGATATATTTATGTGTGTATATAGATATATATATATATATAGTGTGTGTGTATATACACTCACACTCACACACATGATATATATAATGTGTGTTTACTCATGTATATGTTATGTAGGGGGACTCTTTATTGCCATCAACATTAAAACACACCGTCTGTCGTGTCTTCTGAGCGGTGGATGATATCTATCATCTGCTTAATAAACTGACATCTCTGTGTTTCTGTGAATTTCTGGTGCTGTAATCTCGTAAAGTCTCACGAGATTCCAGTATCAGGGGCCGTTCTCCAGTGTTAGAAGCGTTTGTAGATCTCTTCACTCCTCCAAGATCTACTCCGCTTCATAAACTGGCACACAGAAGAGAAAAATCTCCTCTGTGAATGCCGGAGAATGAAGCAGTGAATAGATTTCACTGCTTCATAAATGGACACCTAAATGTCTTTTTTTATTTTGGTTAGGAAATAGAGGTGAGCAGCGATCACAGTCCTGATGACCGGCAGAAGACAGCAGAAGACGTCAGAAGACGGCAGAAGACGACAGAAGACGACAGAAGAGGACAGAAGACAGAAGAGGACAGAAGAGAAGAGGACAGAAGAGGACAGAAGAGGACAGAAGAGGACAGAAGAGGACAGAAGACAAAAGACAAATAGAAAAACATAAAAATGTAAATACCCCTATGACAATAAATTATTAAAATGATTTAGCAATATACAACATGTCTTTAAAAATATACCTATTTCCTGTAGCCGATGATCAGCCAAAACATTATGACCACCTCATGAAAAAAAAAAATAATAAATAATAATACAAACAATTTTGAAAAGAAAAATCAGCCAAAATATTATGACCACCCCATGAAAAAAATAAATAAAAAAAAATTATTTTTGAAAAAAAATGTTCAGCCAAAACATTACCACCACCCCATATGAAAAAAAAAAATACTAAAAAATAAATATTTTGAAAAAGAAAATCATGATCAGCCAAAACATTATCACCATCTGATGATCAGACAAAATATTATGACCACCCCCCATTAAAAAAAAAATAAATAATTTTTGAAAAAAATGTTCAGCCAAAACATTTTGACCACCCCACGATCAGCCAAAACATTATGACCACCCATGAAAATAAAATAATAATAAAAAAATAAATATTTTGAAAAAGAAAAATCAGCCAAAACATTATTACCAGCCCATGATCAGCCAAAACATTATGACCACCACATGAAAAAAAAAATAATGATAAAAATAATTTTTGAAAAAAAATACTTGAAGTAATTGTAGAAATATTAGTGCAATTGTGACAGAGAAAATGGGATTTTTGAAAAAAATGTTCAGCCAAAACATTTTGACCACCCCGACGATCAGCCAAAACATTATGACTACCTCATGAAAAAAAATAATAATAATAATAAAAAAAATTAGAATAAGAAAAATCAGCCAAAACATTATGACCACCCCATGAAAAAAAAATTAAAAAAAAAATATTTTTGAAAAGAAATGTTCAGCCAAAACATTATCACCACCCATGATCAGCCAAAACATTATCACCACCCCCATGAAAAAAAAAATAATAATAAAAAAATAAATATTTTGAAAAAGAAAAATCATCATCAGCCAAAACATTATGACCAGCCCATGATCAGCCAAAACATTATGACCACCACATGAAAAAAAAAAAATAATAAAAATAATTTTTGAAAAAAAATACTTGAAGTAATTGTAGCTGTATTAGTGCAATTGTGACAGAGAAAATTGAGTACTATCTGTGACACTTTTTTTTATTTGCACTAACATATCATTTTTCATAGACCTAAGACCTTGAAGAAGGGGGACACACCCCGAAAGCTCGTCCATGAAAAATGATGTTAGTGCAAATAAAAAACGTATCACGGACAGTACTCAATTTTCTCTGAAAAAAAAAAAAAAAAAAAATTTTATAAAAAAAAATTATTTTTTAAAAAAACTAAATTTTTTTTTGAAAAAAAAATTTGAAAAAAAAAAAGTTTGTTTGAAAAAAAAAAAATTTGGGGAAAAATATGTTCAGCTCTTTCAGCTAATGATGGAACTTCAACTTTTTACTACTATTTATACTTTTTAAAATATGCTTTTTAACACTTTTCACAGTTACTCCAGCCACTCAGTAGGTGGAGGCAAGAACACTTCACACAATTTCAACAGAAATTGTAGCTTTCCTAGTTAATCTATCCATCTTATTTTTGTCAATTTAAATAATAATTATTTTGCTGACAATATCACCGCAAGAAGCTGTTACTTACCTAGAAAAGAATGATATCTGTATTCGATTGTTTATGTAAAAGCAGCAGGCTGGTAGCAGAAATGGAAACATTTTATCTCTGATCTGTTAGGAATTGGATGCATTGTATGCATTGTATAGATTTGGCAGAGCCGAGCGCTGGAGCCATAGCAAACCGATCAACCAATCACAGATCTTCCTAGAAATTTCAAACTGATGCAGGAGAAATGTTGTGGCAGTTGCAGTTGCCTAGCAACATAACTGATGACCTCACAGTGCAGGTCACATGGCCAATGACACTACAGTTCAGCTGCACCTGAGTTAGCCAGTCAGTCTACGGATTGAAGGCAAGCCTGAAGGTTGGTTTCTATTGAGCTCCAAGAGAAATTAGATTTTTTTTGGAGAATGAACCGTATCATTAAAAAAATGTAATCTGTTCCTCAATTAATCATCAAAAGGTACATTTATGATCCATTATATTTAGAAGAATTGCATTGTATCTTCTTATTGGTAAACAATAGATTATATATCCCCCCTATTGGTGACCAGTGGCTTATATTCCACACCATCACTGTGTATCCAAAAAGGATATAAAATGTATTTGTGTGTAGTGCTGTATGATGGAGTAGTTATCAGACTATCACAGCACTGACACATAGGAATGAATAGGGATTACGTCTCATAGTCAACTGGTTAAAGTTTATCTATAGACACAGGTGCACTGTGACGACCAGTTTATGAAGCTGCGATCTGAGTGCTTCACTGGCGATCTGTGTCAGAATTCACAGTCCCTGATTCACCAGCTCAGAGGTGGAGAATCGGGGAGTGAAGAGGGAATGTGGGGGATCTGAGGAGGAAAGAGGAAGATAATTAACTTCCTTGTGCCTCGTTCAGACCCCCCCAACACTGTAACCATGTCCCCCTATTTTATATATATAGTTAGAGTATATATATATATATATATATATATATAATATATATATGTATATATAATATATAATGTGTGTGTGTATATATACACACATGTATATATAATGTGTGTGTGTATACATGTATATATTATGTAGGGGGACTCTTTATTTTATTAACATTAAATCACACCGTCTGTCCGTGTATTGAGCGGTGATAATCTATCACTGCTTAATAAACTGACATCTGTGTTTCTGTGAATTTCTGGTGCTGTAATCTCGTAAAGTCTCACGAGATTCCAGTATCAGGGGCCGTTCTCCAGTGTTAGAAGCATTTGTAGATCTCTTCACTCCTCCAAGATCTACTCCGCTTCATAAACTGGCACACAGAAGAGAAAAATCTCCTCTGTGAATGCCGGAGAATGAAGCAGTGAATAGGATTTCACTGTTTCATAAATGGACACCTAAATGTCTTTTTTTTATTTTGCAGCAGAAGAGGACGACCGTCAGCAGAAGAGGACGACCGTCAGCAGAAGAGGACGACCGTCAGCAGAAGAGGACGACCGAAGAGGACGGACCGTCAGCGAAGAGGACGACCGAATGAGGAACGACCGTCAGCAGAAGAGGACGACCGACAGAGGACGACCGTCAGCAGAAGAGGACGACCGAAGAGGACGACCGTCAGCAGAAGAGGACGACCGAAGAGAGGACGACCGTCAGCAGAAGAGGACGACCAGCAGAAGAGGACGACCGTCAGCAGAAGAGGACGAGCAGAAGAGGACCGTCAGCAGAAGAGGACGACCGTCAGCAGAAACGTCAGAGGAGGACGACCGTCAGCAGAAGAGGACGGACCGTCAGCAGAAGAGGAGGACCGTCAGCAGAAGAGGAGGACCGTCAGCAGAAGAGGACGGAGAAAGAGGACCGACAGAAGGGGGGACCGTCAGCGACCGAGGAGGACCGTCAGCAGAAGAGGACGACCGTCAGCAGAAGAGGACGACCGTCAGCAGAAGAGGACGACCCGTCAGCAGAACGAGGACGAGGACCGTCAGCAGAAGAGGAGGACCGTCAGCAGAAGAGACCGTCAGAGACCGACCGTCAGCAGAAGAGGAGGACCGTCAGCAGAGGAGACCGAAGAGGACGTCAGCAGAAGAGGAGGACCGTCAGCAGAAGAGGAGGACCGTCAGCAGAAGAGGAGGACCGTCAGCAGAAGAGGAGGACCGTCAGCAGATGAGAGGACCGTCAGCCGAAGAGAGGAGGACCGTCAGCAGAAGAGGGACGTGAAGAAGTCGGACCGTCAGCAGAAGAGGAGGACGTCAGCAGAAGAGGAGAGGACCGTCAGCAGAAGAGGAGGACCGTCAGCAGAAGAGGACGGACCGTCAGCAGAAGAGGAGGACCGTCAGCAGAAGAGGAGGACCGTCAGCAGAAGAGGACGACGTCAGCAGAAGAGGACGACCGTCAGCAGAAGAGGACGACCGTCAGCAGAAGAGGACGACCGTCAGCAGAAGAGGAGGACCGTCAGCAGAAGAGGACGACCGTCAGCAGAAGAGGACGACCGTCAGCAGAAGAGGAGGACCGTCAGCAGAAGAGGAGGACCGTCAGCAGAAGAGGAGGACCGTCAGCAGAAGAGGAGGACCGTCAGCAGAAGACGGAGGACCGTCAGCAGAAGAGGAGGACCGTCAGCAGAAGAGGACGACCGTCAGCAGAAGAGGAGGACCGTCAGCAGAAGAGGACGACCGTCAGCAGAAGAGGAGGACCGTCAGCAGAAGAAGGGGACCGTCAGCAGAAGAGGAGAACCGTCAGCAGAAGAGGAGGACCGTCAGCAGAAGAGGAGGACCGTCAGCAGAAGAGGACGACCGTCAGCAGAAGAGGAAGACCGTCAGCAGAAGAGGAGGACCGTCAGCAGAAGAGGAGGACCGTCAGCAGAAGAGGAGGAGCGTCAGCAGAAGGAGGACCGTCAGCAGAAGAGGAGGACCGTCAGCAGAAGAGGACGACCGAAGAAGAGGACGACCGTCAGCAGAAGAGGAGGACGTCAGCAGAAGAGGAGGACCGTCAGCAGAAGAAGAGGAGGACCGTCAGCAGAAGAGGGAGGACCGTCAGCAGAAGGAGACGACCGTCAGCAGAAGAGGAGACCGTCAGCAGAAGAGGAGGACCGTCAGCAGAAGAGGAGGACCGTCAGCAGAAGAGGAGGACCGTCAGCAGAAGAGGAGGACCGTCAGCAGAAGAGGAGGACCGTCAGCAGAAGAGGAGGACCCGTCAGCAGAAGAGGACGACGACCGTCAGCAGAAGAGGACGACCGTCAGCAGAAGAGGAGACCGTCAGCAGAAGAGAAGGACCGTCAGCAGAAGAGGACGACCGTCAGCAGAAGAGGAGGACCGTCAGCAGAAGAGGAGGACCGTCAGCAGAAGAGGACGACCGTCAGCAGAAGAGGAGGACGACCGTCAGCAGAAGAGGAGGGACGACGTCAGAAGAGGAGGGGACCGTCAGCAGAAGAGGACCGTCAGCAAGAAGAGGAGGACCGTCAGCAGAGAAGAGGAGGACCGTCACGCAGAAGAGGGACGGGTCAGGAGGACCTGTCAGCAGAAGAGGAGGACCGTCAGCAGAAGAGGACGTCAGCAGAAGAAGGACCGTCAGCAGAAGAGGACGACCGTCAGCAGAAGAGGACGGACCGTCAGCAGAAGAGGAGGACCGTCAGCAGAAGAGGAGGACCGTCAGCAGAAGAGGAGGACCGTCAGCAGAAGAGGAGGACCGTCAGCAGAAGAGGAGGACCGTCAGCAGAAGAGGTTGACGTCAGCAGAAGAGGAGGACCGTCAGCAGAAGAGGAGGACCGTCAGCAGAAGAGGAGGACCGTCAGCAGAAGAGGAGAAGAGGGGACCGTCAGCAGAAGAGGAGGACCGTCAGCAGAAGAGGAAGACCAGCAGAAGAGGACCGTCAGCAGAAGAGGAGGACCGTCAGCAGAAGAGGAGGACCGTCAGCAGAAGAGGACCGTCAGCAGAAGAGGAGGACCGTCAGCAGAAGACGGAGGACCGTCAGCAGAAGAGGACGACCGTCAGCAGAAGAGGAGGACGTCAGCAGAAGAGGAGGACCGTCAGCAGAAGAGGAGGAACCGTCAGCAGAAGAGGACGACCGTCAGCAGAAGAGGACGACCGTCAGCAGAAGAGGAGGACCGTCAGCAAGAAGAGGACCGTCAGCAGAAGAGGAGGACAGTCAGCAGAAGAGGACGACCGTCAGCAGAAGAGGACGACCGTCAGCAGAAGAGGAGGACGTCAGCAGAAGAGGAGGACCGTCAGCAGAAGAGGAGGACCGTCAGCAGAAGAGGACGACCGTCAGCAGAAGAGGACGGACCGTCAGCAGAAGAGGAGACCGTCAGCAGAAGAGGAGGACCGTCAGCAGAAGAGGACGGACCGTCAGCAGAAGAGGAGGACCGTCAGCAGAAGAGGACGGACCGTCAGCAGAAGAGGAGGAGGACCGTCAGCAGAAGAGGAGGACCGTCAGCAGAAGAGGACCGTCAGCAGAAGAGGAGGACCGTCAGCAGAAGAGGACGACCGTCAGCAGAAGAGGAGGACCGTCAGCAGAAGAGGAGAAGAGGACCGTCAGCAGAAGAGGAGGACCGTCAGCAGAAGAGGAGGACCGTCAGCAGAAGAGGAGGACCGTCAGCAGAAGAGGAGACCGTCAGCAGAAGAGGACGACCGTCAGCAGAAGAGGAGGACCGTCAGCAGAAGAGGACGACCGTCAGCAGAAGAGGAGGACCGTCAGCAGAAGAGGGCAGAATGGGACCGTCAGCAGAAGAGGACGACCGTCAGCAGAAGAGGAGACCGTCAGCAGAAGAGGAGGACCTCAGCAGAAGAGGAGGACCGTCAGCAGAAGAGGACGACCGTCAGCAGAAGAGGAGGACCGTCAGCAGAAGAGGACGAGTCAGCAGAAGAGGAAAACGACCGTCAGCAGAAAGAGGTGGACCGTCAGCAGAAGAGGACCGTCAGCAGAGAGGAGGTCCGTCAGCAGAAGAGGAGGACCGTCAGCAGAAAGAGGAGGACCGTCAGCAGAAGAGGAGGGACCGTCAGCAGAAGAGGACGGACCGTCAGAGAGAAGAGGACGACGTCAGTCAGCAGAAGAGGAGGGACCGTCAGCAGAAGAGGAGGGGACCGTCAGCAGAAGGAGGAGGACCGTCAGCAGAAGAGGAGGACCGTCAGCAGAAGAGGAGGACCGTCAGCAGAAGAGACCGTCAAGCCGAAGAGGACGACCGTCAGCGAAGAGGACGACCGTCAGCAGAAGAGGACGACGAAGAGGAGGACCGTCAGCAGAAGAGGAGGACCGTCAGCAGAAGAGGAGGACCGTCAGCAGAAGAGGAGGACCGTCAGCAGAAGAGGAGGACCGTCAGCAGAAGAGGAGGACCGTCAGCAGAAGAGGAGGACCGTCAGCAGAAGAGGACGACCGTCAGCAGAAGAGGAGGACCGTCAGCAGAAGAGGACGACCGAAGAGGACCGTCAGCAGAAGAGGAGGACCGTCAGCAGAAGAGGAGGAACCGTCAGCAGAAGAGGGGGGGGGGGGGGGGGGGGGGGGGGGGGGGGGGGGTTTTTTTTTTTTTTTTTTTTTTTTTTTTTTTTTTTTTTTTTTTTTTTTTTTTTTTTTTTTTTTTTTTTTTTTTTTTTTTTTTTTTTTTTTTTTTTTTTTTTTTTTTTTTTTTTTTTTTTTTTTTTTTTTTTTTTTTTTTTTTTTTTTCAGCAGACAAGGAGGACGTCAGCAGAAGAGGACCGACCAGCAGAAGAGGACCGTCAGCAGAAGAGGAGGACCGTCAGCAGAACGCCAGCAGAGGGAGGACCGTCAGCAGAGAAGACCGCCCCCTAGGGACCGTCAGCAGATGAGGAGGACCGTCAGCAGAAGAGGAGGACCGTCAGCAGGATGATGGAGGGCCGTCAGAGAAGAGGAGGACTCGAAGAGGACCGTCAGCAGAAGAGGAGGGGACCGTCAGCAGAAGAGGAGGACCGTCAGCAGAAGAGGAGGACCGTCAGCAGAAGAGGAGACCGTCAGCAGAAGAGGAGGACCGTCAGCAGAAAAGAGGACGACCGTAGAGGTCAGCAGAAGTGGACGACCGAAGAGGGACCGTCAGCAGAAGAGGACGACCGTCAGCAGAAGAGGAGGACCGTCAGCAGAAGAGGACGACCGTCAGCAGAAGAGGACGACCGTCAGCAGAAGAGGACGACCGTCAGCAGAAGAGGAGGACCGTCAGCAGAAGAGGAGGACCGTCAGCAGAAGAGGACGACCGTCAGCAGAAGAGGAGGACAGTCAGCAGAAGAGGAGGACCGTCAGCAGAAGAGGAGGACAGTCAGCAGAAGAGGAGGACCGTCAGCAGAAGAGGACCCTCAGCAGAAGAAGAGGACCGTCAGCAGAAGAGGAGGACCGTCAGCAGAAGAGGACGACCGTCAGCAGAAGAGGAGGACCGTCAGCTGAAGAGGAGGACGTCAGCAGAAGAGGAGGACCGTCAGCAGAAGAGGAGGACCGTCAGCAGAAGAGGAGGACCGTCAGCAGAAGAGGAAGAGGACCGTCAGCAGAAGCGGAGGACCGTCAGCAGAAAGAGGACGACCGTCAGCAGAAGAGGAGGACCGTCAGCAGAAGAGGAGGACCGTCAGCAGAAGAGGAGGAACGAAGAGGAGGACCGTCAGCAGAAGAGGAGGACCGTCAGCAGAAGAGGACGACCGAAGAGGACCGTCAGCAGAAGAGGAGGACCTTCAGCAGAAGAGGACCGTCAGCAGAAGAGGAGGACCGTCAGCAGAAGAGGAGGACCGTCAGCAGAAGAGGAGGACCGTCAGCAGAAGAGGAGGACCGTCAGCAGAAGAGGACGACCGTCAGCAGAAGAGGACGTCAGCAGAAGAGGAGGACCGTCAGCAGAAGAGGATGACCGTCAGCAGAAGAGGAGGACCGTCAGCAGAAGAGGAGGACCGTCAGCAGAAGAGGAGGACCGTCAGCAGAAGAGGAGGACCGTCTGCAGAAGAGGAGGACCGTCTGCAGAAGAGGAGGACCGTCAGCAGAAGAGGGAGGACCGTCAGCAGAAGAGGAGGACCGTCAGCAGAAGAGGACGACCGTCAGCAGAAGAGGAGGACCGTCAGCAGAAGAGGAGGACCGTCAGCAGAGGAGGACGAGCAGAAGAGGAGGACCGTCAGCAGAAGGAGAAGAGGGAGGACCGTCAGCAGAAGAGGAGGACCGTCAGCAGAAGAGGACGACCGTCAGCAGAAGAGGAGGACCGTCAGCAGAAGAGGACGACCGTCAGCAGAAGAGGAGGACCGTCAGCAGAAGAGGAGGACCGTCAGCAGAAGAGGACGACCGTCAGCAGAAGAGGACGACCGTCAGCAGAAGAGGAGGACCGTCAGCAGAAGAGGAGGACCGTCAGCAGAAGAGGAGGACCGTCAGCAGAAGAGGAGGACCGTCAGCAGAAGAGGAGGACGTCAGCAGAAGAGGACGACCGTCAGCAGAAGAGGAGGACCGTCAGCAGAAGAGGACGACCGAAGAGGACCGTCAGCAGAAGAGGAGGACCGTCAGCAGAAGAGGAGGACCGTCAGCAGAAGAGGAGGACCGTCAGCAGAAGAGGACGACCGTCAGCAGAAGAGGACGACCGTCAGCAGAAGAGGACGACCGTCAGCAGAAGAGGACGACCGTCAGCAGAAGAGGACGACCGTCAGCAGAAGAGGACGACCGTCAGCAGAAGAGGACGACCGTCAGCAGAAGAGGAGGACCGTCAGCAGAAGAGGAGGACCGTCAGCAGAAGAGGAGGACCGTCAGCAGAAGAGGAGGACCGTCAGCAGAAGAGGAGGACCGTCAGCAGAAGAGGAGGACCGTCAGCAGAAGAGGGGACCGTCAGCAGAAGAGGAGGACCGTCAGCAAGAAGAGGAGGACCGTCAGCGAAAGAGGAGGACCGTCAGCAGAAGAGGAGGACCGTCAGCAGAAGAGGACGACCGTCAGCAGAAGAGGAGGACCGAAGAGGACCGAAGAGGACCGTCAGCCGAAGAGGAGGACCGTCAGCAGAAGAGGAGGACCGTCAGCAGAAGAGGAGGACCGTCAGCAGAAGAGGAGGACCGTCAGCAGAAGAGGAGGACCGTCAGCAGAAGAGGAGGACCGTCAGCAGAAGAGGAGGACCGTCAGCAGAAGAGGAGGACCGTCAGCAGAAGAGGACGACCGTCAGCAGAAGAGGAGGACCGTCAGCAGAAGAGGACGACCGTCAGCAGAAGAGGACGACCGTCAGCAGAAGAGGAGGACCGTCAGCAGAAGAGGACGACCGTCAGCAGAAGAGGACGACCGTCAGCAGAAGAGGACGACCGTCAGCAGAAGAGGAGGACCGTCAGCAGAAGAGGAGGACCGTCAGCAGAAGAGGAGGACCGTCAGCAGAAGAGGAGGACCGTCAGCAGAAGAGGAGGACCGTCAGCAGAAGAGGAGGACCGTCAGCAGAAGACGACGACCGTCAGCAGAAGAGGAGGACCGTCAGCAGAAGAGGACGACCGTCAGCAGAAGAGGACGACCGTCAGCAGAAGAGGAGGACCGTCAGCAGAAGAGGAGGACCGTCAGCAGAAGAGGACGGACCGTCAGCAGAAGAGGAGAGGACCGTCAGCAGAAGAGGAGGACCGTCAGCAGAAGAGGAGGACCGTCAGCAGAAGAGGAGGACCGTCAGCAGAAGAGGACGACCGAAGAGGGACCGTCAGCAGAAGAGGAGGACCGTCAGCAGAAGAGGACGTCCGAGGACCGAAGAGCACCGTCAGCAGAAGAGGAGGACCGTCAGCAGAAGAGGAGGACCGTCAGCAGAAGAGGAGGACCGTCAGCAGAAGAGGAGGACCGTCAGCAGAAGAGGAGGACCGTCAGCAGAAGAGGAGGACCGTCAGCAGAAGAGGAGAGGACCGTCAGCAGAAGAGGAGGACCGTCAGCAGAAGAGGAGGACCGTCAGCAGAAGAGGAGGACCGTCAGCAGAAGAGGAGGACCGTCAGCAGAAGAGGAGGACCGTCAGCAGAAGAGGAGGACCGTCAGCAGCAGAAGAGGACGACCGTCAGCAGAAGAGGACGACCGTCAGCAGAAGAGGACGACCGTCAGCAGAGAGGACGACCGTCAGCAGAAGAGGAGGACGACCGTCAGCAGAAGAGGACGACCGTCAGCAGAAGAGGACGACCGTCAGCAGAAGAGGACGACCGTCAGCAGAAGAGGACGGACCGTCAGCAGAAGAGGAGGACCGTCAGCAGAAGGAGGACCGTCAGCAGAAGAGGAGGACCGTCAGCAGAAGAGGAGGACCGTCAGCAGAAGAGGAGGACCGTCAGCAGAAGAGGACGGACCGTCAGCAGAACGAGGACGACCGTCAGCAGAAGAGGAGGACCGTCAGCAGAAGAGGAGACCGAGAGGACCGTCAGCAGAAGAGGAGGACCGTCAGCAGAAGAGGAGGACCGTCAGCAGAAGAGGAGGACCGTCAGCAGAAGAGGACGACCGTCAGCAGAAGAGGACGACCGTCAGGAGTAAGAGGACGACCGTCAGCAGAAGAGGAGGACCGTCAGCAGAAGAGGAGACCGTCAGCAGAAGAGGACCGACCGTCAGCAGAAGAGGAGGACGACCGTCAGCAGAAGAGGACGACCGTCAGCAGAAGAGGAGGACCGTCAGCAGAAGAGGACGACCGGCAGCAGAAGAGGAGGACCGTCAGCAGAAGAGGAACGAGGAGGACCGTCAGCAGAAGAGGACGACCGTCAGCAGAAGAGGAGGACCGTCAGCAGAAGAGGAGGACCGTCAGCAGAAGAGGACGACCGTCAGCAGAAGAGGACGACCGTCAGCAGAAGAGACGGACCGTCAGCAGAAGAGGACGGAAGAGGACCGACAGCAGAAGAGGAGGACCGTCAGCAGAAGAGGAGGACCGTCAGCAGAAGAGGACGACCGTCAGCAGAAGAGGAGGACCGTCAGCAGAAGAGGAGGACCGTCAGCAGAAGAGGACGACCGTCAGCAGAAGAGGAGGACCGTCAGCAGAAGAGGACGACCGTCAGCAGAAGAGGAGGACCGTCAGCAGAAGAGGACGACCGTCAGCAGAAGAGGACGACCGTCAGCAGAAGAGGAGGACCGTCAGCAGAAGAGGAGGGACGTCAGCAGAAGAGGACGACCGTCAGCAGAAGAGGACGACCGTCAGCAGAAGAGGACGACCGTCAGCAGAAGAAGAGGACCGTCAGCAGAAGAGGAGGACCGTCAGCAGAAGAGGAGGACCGTCAGCAGAAGAGGAGGACCGTCAGCAGAAGAGGAGGACCCGTCAGCAGAAGAGGAGGACCGTCAGCAGAAGAGGAGGACGTCAGCAGAAGAGGAGGACCGTCAGCAGAAGAGGAGGACCGTCAGCAGAAGAGGCGACCGTCAGCAGAAGAGGAGACGACCGTCAGCAGAAGAGGAGGACCGTCAGCAGAAGAGGAGGACCGTCAGCAGAAGAGGAGGACCGTCAGCAGAAGAGGAGGACCGTCAGCAGAAGAGGACGACCGTCAGCAGAAGAGGAGGACCGTCAGCAGAAGAGGAGGGATACCGTCAGCAGAAGAGGACGACGTCAGCAGAAGAGGACGACAGAAGAGGACGACCGTCAGCAGAAGAGGAGACCGTCAGCAGAAGAGGAGGCCGTCAGCAGAAGAGGACGACCGTCAGCAGAAGAGGAGGACCGTCAGCAGAAGAGGACGACCGTCAGCAGAAGAGGAGGACCGTCAGCAGAAGAGGAGGACCGTCAGCAGAAGAGGAGGACCGTCAGCAGAAGAGGACCGTCAGCAGAAGAGGAGGACCGTCAGCAGAAGAGGAGGACCGTCAGCAGAAGAGGACGACCGAAGAGGACCGTCAGCAGAAGAGGAGGCCGTCAGCAGAAGAGGAGGACCGTCAGCAGAAGAGGAGGACCGTCAGCAGAAGAGGAGGACCGTCAGCAGAAGAGGACGACAGTCAGCAGAAGAGGACGACCGTCAGCAGAAGAGGAGGACCGTCAGCAGAAGAGGACGACCGTCAGCAGAAGAGGACGACCGAAGAGAGGACCGTCAGCAGAAGAGGACGACCGTCAGCAGAAGAGGAGGACCGTCAGCATAAGAGGAGGACCGTCAGCAGAAGAGGAGGACCGTCAGCAGAAGAGGACGACCGTCAGCAGAAGAGGAGGACCGTCAGCAGAAGAGGACGACCGTCAGCAGAAGAGGAGGACCGTCAGCAGAAGAGGAGGACCGTCAGCAGAAGAGGAGGACCGTCAGCAGAAGAGGACGACCGTCAGCAGAAGAGGAGGACCGTCAGCAGAAGAGGACCGTCAGCAGAAGAGGACGCCCGTCAGCAGAAGAGGACGACCGTCAGCAGAAGAGGAGGACCGTCAGCAGAAGAGGACGACCGTCAGCAGAAGAGGACGACCGTCAGCAGAAGAGGACGACCGTCAGCAGAAGAGGACGACCGTCAGCAGAAGAGGACGGACCGTCAGCAGAAGAGGACGACCGTCAGCAGAAGAGGAGGACCGTCAGCAGAAGAGGAGGACGACCGTCAGCAGAAGAGGACGACCGTCAGCAGAAGAGGACGACCGTCAGCAGAAGAGGAGGACCGTCAGCAGAGAGGAGGACCGTCAGCAGAAGAGGAGGACCGTCAGCAGAAGAGGAGGACGTCAGCAGAAGAGGAGGACCGTCAGCAGAAGAGGAGGACCGTCAGCAGAAGAGAGGACCGTCAGCAGAAGAGGAGGACCGTCAGCAGAAGAGGACGACCGTCAGCAGAAGAGGACGACCGTCAGCAGAAGAGGACGACCGTCAGCAGAAGAGGACGACCGTCAGCAGAAGAGGAGGACCGTCAGCAGAAGAGGAGGACCGTCAGCAGAAGAGGGAGGACCGTCAGCAGAAGAGGACGTCAGCAGAAGAGGACCGTCAGCAGAAGAGGACGACCGTCAGCAGAAGAGGAGACCGTCAGCAGAAGAGGACGACCGTCAGCAGAAGAGGACGAGGACCGTCAGCAGAAGAGGAGGACCGTCAGCAGAAGAGGAGGACCGTCAGCAGAAGGGGACCGTCAGCAGAAGAGGAGACCGTCAGCAGAAGAGGACGACCGTCAGCAGAAGAGGAGGACCGTCAGCAGAAGAGGACGACCGTCAGCAGAAGAGGACGACCGAAGACGACCAGCAGAAGAGGAGGACCGTCAGCAGAAGAGGAGGACCGTCAGCAGAAGAGGAGGACCGTCAGCAGAAGAGAGGAGGACCGTCAGCAGAAGAGGAGGACCGTCAGCAGAAGAGGAGGACCGTCAGCAGAAGAGGACCCGTCAGCAGAAGAGGAGGACCGTCAGCAGAAGAGAGGACCGTCAGCAGAAGAGGAGGACCGTCAGCAGAAGAGGAGGACCGTCAGCAGAAGAGGACGACCGTCAGCAGAAGAGGACGACCGTCAGCAGAAGAGGACGACCGTCAGCAGAAGAGGATGACCGAAGAGGAGGACCGTCAGCAGAAGAGGAGGACCGTCAGCAGAAGAGGAGGACCGTCAGCAGAAGAGGAGGACCGTCAGCAAGAAGAGGAGGACCGTCAGCAGAAGAGGACGACCGTCAGCAGAAGAGGAGGACCGTCAGCAGAAGAGGAGGACCGTCAGCAGAAGAGGCGGACCGTCAGCAGAAGAGGAGGACCGTCAGCAGAAGAGGACGACCGTCAGCAGAAGAGGAGGACCGTCAGCAGAAGAGGACGACCGTCAGCAGAAGAGGAGGACCGTCAGCAGAAGAGGAGGACCGTCAGCAGAAGAGGAGGACCGTCAGCAGAAGAGGACGACCGAAGAGGACCGTCAGCAGAAGAGGAGGACCGTCAGCAGAAGAGGAGGACCGTCAGCAGAAGAGGAGGACCGTCAGCAGAAGAGGAGGACCGTCAGCAGAAGAGGAGGACCGTCAGCAGAAGAGGAGGACCGTCAGCAGAAGAGGAGGACCGTCAGCAGAAGAGGAGGACCGTCAGCAGAAGAGGAGGACCGTCAGCAGAAGAGGAGGACCGTCCGCAGAAGAGGACGGACCGTCAGCAGAAGAGGACGACCGTCAGCAGAAGAGGACGACCGTCAGCAGAAGAGGACGACCGTCAGCAGAAGAGGACGACCGTCAGCAGAAGAGGAGGACCGACAGCAGAAGAGGACGACCGTCAGCAGAAGAGGAGGACCGTCAGCAGAAGAGGAGACCGTCAGCAGAAGAGGACGACCGTCAGCAGAAGAGGAGGACCGTCAGCAGAAGAGGACGACCGAAGAGGACGACCGTCAGCAGAAGAGGAGGACCGTCAGCAGAAGAGGAGGACCGTCAGCAGAAGAGGAGGACCGTCAGCAGAAGAGGAGGACCGTCAGCAGAAGAGGAGGACCGTCAGCAGAAGAGGACGACCGTCAGCAGAAGAGGACGACCGTCATCAGAAGAGGAGGACCGAAGAGGACGACCGTCAGCAGAAGAGGACGACCGTCAGCAGAAGAGGACGACCGTCAGCAGAAGAGGACGACCGTCAGCAGAAGAGGAGGACCGTCAGCAGAAGAGGAGGACCGTCAGCAGAAGAGGACGACCGAAGACGACCGTCAGCAGAAGAGGACGACCGTCAGCAGAAGAGGAGGACCGTCAGCAGAAGAGGAGGACCGTCAGCAGAAGAGGGAGGACCGTCAGCAGAAGAGGACGACGAAGAGGACCGTCAGCAGAAGAGGAGGACCGTCAGCAGAAGAGGAGGACCGTCAGCAAGAGGACCGTCAGCAGAAGAGGAGGACCGTCAGCAGAAGAGGACGACCGTCAGCAGAAGAGGAGGACGACCGTCAGCAGAAGAGGAGGACCGTCAGCAGAAAGGAGGACCGTCAGCAGAAGAGGAGGACCCGTCAGCAGAAGAGGAGGACCGTCAGCAGAAGAGGACGACCGAAGAGGACCGTCAGCAGAAGAGAGAGGACCGTCAGCAGAAGAGAGGACCGTCAGACCGTCAGCAGAAGAGGACGGACCGTCAGCAGAAGAGGACGACCGTCAGCAGAAGAGGAGAGGACCGTCAGCAGAAGAGGAGGACCGTCAGCAGAGAGGACGACGTCAGCAGAAGAGGACGACCGTCAGCAGAAGAGGACGACCGTCAGCAGAAGAGGAGGACCGTCAGCAGAAGAGGACGACCGTCAGCAGAAGAGGAGGACCGTCAGCAGAAGAGGACCGACCGTCAGCAGAAGAGGAGGACCGTCAGCAGAAGAGGAGGACCGTCAGCAGAAGAGGAGGACCGTCAGCAGAAGAGGACGACCGTCAGCAGAAGAGGACGACCGTCAGCAGAAGAGGAGGACCGTCAGCAGAAGAGGACGACCGTCAGCAGAAGAGGAGGACCGTCAGCAGAAGAGGAGGACCGTCAGCAGAAGAGGAGGACCGTCAGCAGAAGAGGAGGACCGTCAGCAGAAGAGGACGACCGTCAGCAGAAGAGGAGGACCGTCAGCAGAAGAGGACGACCGTCAGCAGAAGAGGAGGACCGTCAGCAGAAGAGGAGGACCGTCAGCAGAAGAGGAGGACCGTCAGCAGAAGAGGAGGACCGTCAGCAGAAGAGGACGACCGAAGAGGACCGTCAGCAGAAGAGGAGGACCGTCAGCAGAAGAGGAGGACCGACAGCAGAGGAGGAGGACCGTCAGCAGAAGAGGAGGAAGGACCGTCAGCAGAAGAGGAGGACCGTCAGCAGAAGAGGAGGACCGTCAGCAGAAGAGGAGGACCGTCAGCAGAAGAGGACGGCCGAAGAGGACCGTCAGCAGAAGAGGACGACCGTCAGCAGAAGAGGACGACCGTCAGCAGAAGAGGACGACCGTCAGCAGAAGAGGAGGACCGTCAGCAGAAGAGGAGGACCGTCAGCAGAAGAGGAGGACCGTCAGCAGAAGAGGACGACCGTCAGCAGAAGAGGACGACCGTCAGCAGAAGAGACCGTCAGCAGAAGAGGACGACCGTCAGCAGAAGAGGAGGACCGTCAGCAGAAGAGGACGACCGTCAGCAGAAGAGGAGGACCGTCAGCAGAAGAGGAGGACCGTCAGCAGAAGAGCAGGACCGTCAGCAGAAGAGGACGACCGTCAGCAGAAGAGGAGGACCGTCAGCAGAAGAGGACGACCGTCAGAAGAGGACGACCGTCAGCAGAAGAGGACCGTCAGCAGAAGAGGAGGACCGTCAGCAGAAGAGGACGACCGTCAGCAGAAGAGGACGACCGTCAGCAGAAGAGGAGGACCGTCAGCAGAAGAGGACGACCGTCAGCAGAAGAGGAGGACCGTCAGCAGAAGAGGAGGACCGTCAGCAGAAGAGGACGACCGAAGAGGACCGTCAGCAGAAGAGGACCGAAGAGGACCGTCAGCAGAAGAGGACGACCGTCAGCAGAAGAGGAGGACCGTCAGCAGAAGAGGAGGACCGTCAGCAGAAGAGGACGGACCGTCAGCAGAAGAGGAGGACCGTCAGCAGAAGAGGAGGACCGTCAGCAGAAGAGGAGGACCGTCAGCAGAAGAGGAGGACCGTCAGCAGAAGAGGAGGACCGTCAGCAGAAGAGGAGGACCGTCAGCAGAAGAGGAGGACCGCAGCAGAAGAGGAGGACCGTCAGCAGAAGAGGACGACCGAAGAGGACGACCGTCAGCAGAAGAGGAGACCGTCAGCAGAAGAGGAGGACCGTCAGCAGAAGAGGAGGACCGTCAGCAGAAGAGGAGGACCGTCAGCAGAAGAGGAGGACCGTCAGCAGAAGAGAGGACCGTCAGCAGAAGAGGAGGACCGTCAGCAGAAGAGGACGACCGTCAGCAGAAGAGGACGACCGTCAGCAGAAGAGGACGACCGTCAGCAGAAGAGGAGGACCGTCAGCAGAAGAGGAGGACCGTCAGCAGAAGAGGACCGTCAGCAGAAGAGGAGACCGTCAGCAGAAGAGGAGGACCGTCAGCAGAAGAGGACGACCGTCAGCAGAAGAGGAGGACCGTCAGCAGAAGAGGACGACCGAAGAGGACCGTCAGCAGAAGAGGAGGACCGTCAGCAGAAGAGGAGGACCGTCAGCAGAAGAGGAGGACCGTCAGCAGAAGAGGAGGACCGTCAGCAGAAGGGAGGACCGTCAGCAGAAGAGGACGACCGTCAGCAGAAGAGGACGACCGTCAGCAGAAGAGGAGGACCGTCAGCAGAAGAGGAGGACCGTCAGCAGAAGAGGAGGACCGTCAGCAGAAGAGGAGGACCGTCAGCAGAAGAGGAGGACCGTCAGCAGAAGAGGACCGTCAGCAGAGGAGGACAGTCAGCAGAAGAGGAGGACCGTCAGCAGAAGAGGAGGACCGTCAGCAGAAGAGGAGGACCGTCAGCAGAAGAGGAGGACCGTCAGCAGAAGAGGAGGACCGTCAGCAGAAGAGGAGGACCGTCAGCAGAAGAGGAGACCGTCAGCAGAAGAGGAGGACCGTCAGCAGAAGAGGACGACCGTCAGCAGAAGAGGAGACCGTCAGCAGAAGAGGACGACCGTCAGCAGAAGAGGACGACCGTCAGCAGAAGAGGACGACCGTCAGCAGAAGAGGAGGACCGTCAGCAGAAGAGGACGACCGTCAGCAGAAGAGGACGACCGTCAGCAGAAGAGGAGGACCGTCAGCAGAAGAGGACGGACCGTCAGCAGAAGAGGAGGACCGTCAGCAGAAGAGGAGACCGTCAGAAGAGGAGACCGTCAGCAGAAGAGGACGACCGTCAGCAGAAGAGGACGACCGTCAGCAGAAGAGGACGACCGTCAGCAGAAGAGGACGACCGTCAGCAGAAGAGGACGGACCGTCAGCAGAAGAGGAGGACCGTCAGCAGAAGAGGACGACCGTCAGCAGAAGAGGAGACCGTCAGCAGAAGAGGAGGACCGTCAGCAGAAGAGGAGGACCGTCAGCAGAAGAGGACGTCAGCAGAAGAGGAGGACCGTCAGCAGAAGAGGACGACCGAAGAGGACCGTCAGCAGAAGAGGAGGACCGTCAGCAGAAGAGGAGGACCGTCAGCAGAAGAGGAGGACCGTCAGCAGAAGAGGAGGACCGTCAGCAGAAGAGGACGGACCGTCAGCAGAAGAGGACCGACCGTCAGCAGAAGAGGAGGACCGTCAGCAGAAGAGGAGGACCGTCAGCAGAAGAGGAGGACCGTCAGCAGAAGAGGAGGACCGTCAGCAGAAGAGGACGACCGTCAGCAGAAGAGGGAGACCGTCAGCAGAAGAGGACGACCGTCAGCAGAAGAGGAGGACCATCAGCAGAAGAGGAGGACCGTCAGCAGAAGAGGAGGACCGTCAGCAGAAGAGGAAAAACCGTCAGCAGAAGAGGAGGACCGTCAGCAGAAGAGGACGACCGTCAGCAGAAGAGGACGACCGTCAGCAGAAGAGGACGACCGTCAGCAGAAGAGGACGACCGTCAGCAGAAGAGGAGGACCGTCAGCAGAAGAGGACGACCGTCAGCAGAAGAGGACGACCGTCAGCAGAAGAGGACGACCGTCAGCAGAAGAGGACGACCGTTAGCAGAAGAGGACGACCGAAGAGGACCGTCAGCAGAAGAGGAGGACCGTCAGCAGAAGAGGAGGACCGTCAGCAGAAGAGGAGGACCGTCAGCAGAAGAGGAGGACCGTCAGCAGAAGAGGACGACCGACCTCAGCAGAAGAGGACGACCGTCAGCAGAAGAGGACGACGGTCAGCAGAAGAGGACGACCGTCAGCAGAAGAGGACGACCGTCAGCAGAAGAGGACGACCGTCAGCAGAAGACGGAGGACCGTCAGCAGAAGAGGACGACCGTCAGCAGAAGAGGAGGACCGTCAGCAGAAGAGGAGGACCGTCAGCAGAAGAGGAGACCGTCAGCAGAAGAGGACCGTCAGCAGAAGAGGAGGACCGTCAGCAGAAGAGGACGACCGTCAGCAGAAGAGGAGGACCGTCAGCAGAAGAGGACGACAGCAGAAGAGAGGACCGTCAGCAGAAGAGGACGACCGTCAGCAGAAGAGGAGGACCGTCAGCAGAAGAGGAGGAGGACCGTCAGCAGAAGAGGAGGACCGTCAGCAGAAGAGGAGGACCGTCAGCAGAAGAGGAGGACCGTCAGCAGAAGAGGAGGACCGTCAGCAGAAGAGGAGACCGTCAGCAGAAGAGGAGGACCGTCAGCAGAAGAGGAGGACCGTCAGCAGAAGAGGAGACCGTCAGCAGAAGAGGACGACCGTCAGCAGAAGAGGACCGTCAGCAGAAGAGGAGAAGAGGACCGTCAGCAGAAGAGGACGACCGTCAGCAGAAGAGGACGACCGTCAGCAGAAGAGGACGGACCGTCAGCAGAAGAGGACGACCGTCAGCAGAAGAGGACGACCGTCAGCAGAAGAGGAGGACCGTCAGCAGAAGAGGAGGACCGTCAGCAGAAGAGGAGGACCGTCAGCAGAAGAGGACGACCGTCAGCAGAAGAGGAGGAGACCGTCAGCAGAAGAGGAGGACCGTCAGCAGAAGAGGACGACCGTCAGCAGAAGAGAGACCGTCAGCAGAGGAGGACGGACCGTCAGCAGAAGAGGACGACCGTCAGCAGAAGAGGAGGACCGTCAGCAGACCGTCAGCAGAAGAGGACGGACCGTCAAGAATGGACAGCAGAAGAGGAGGACCGTCAGCAGAAGAGGACAACCGTCAGCAGAAGAGGACGACCGTCAGCAGAAGAGGACGACCGTCAGCAGAAGAGGACGACCGTCAGCAGAAGAGGACGACCGTCAGCAGAAGAGGACGACCGTCAGCAGAAGAGGACGACCGAAGAGGACCGTCAGCAGAGGAGGACCGTCAGCAGAAGAGGAGGACCGTCAGCAGAAGAGGAGGACCGTCAGCAGAAGAGGAGGACCGTCAGCAGAAGAGGAGGACCGTCAGCAGAAGAGGAGGACCGTCAGCAGAAGAGGACGACCGAAGAGGACCGTCAGCAGAAGAGGAGGACCGTCAGCAGAAGAGGAGGACCGTCAGCAGAAGAGGAGGACCGTCAGCAGAAGAGGACGACCGAAGAGGACCGTCAGCAGAAGAGGAGGACCGTCAGCAGAAGACCGTCAGCAGAAGAGGACGACCGTCAGCAGAAGAGGACGACCGTCAGCAGAAGAGGAGGACCGTCAGCAGAAGAGGACGACCGTCAGCAGAAGAGGACGACCGTCAGCAGAAGAGGAGGACCGTCAGCAGAAGAGGACGACCGTCAGCAGAAGAGGACGACCGTCAGCAGAAGAGGACGACCGTCAGCAGAAGAGGACGACCGTCAGCAGAAGAGGACGACCGTCAGCAGAAGAGGACGACCGTCAGCAGAAGAGGACGACCGTCAGCAGAAGAGGACGACCGAAGAGGACCGTCAGCAGAAGAGGAGGACCGTCAGCAGAAGAGGAGGACCGTCAGCAGAAGAGGAGGACCTCCAGCAGAAGAGGAGGACCGTCAGCAGAAGAGGACGACCGAAGAGGACCGTCAGCAGAAGAGGACGACCGTCAGCAGAAGAGGACGACCGTCAGCAGAAGAGGACGACCGAAGAGGACCGTCAGCAGAAGAGGAGGACCGTCAGCAGAAGAGGAGGACCGTCAGCAGAAGAGGAGGACCGTCAGCAGAAGAGGAGGACCGTCAGCAGAAGAGGACGACCGAAGAGGACCGTCAGCAGAAGAGGAGGACCGTCAGCAGAAGAGGACGACCGTCAGCAGAAGAGGAGGACCGTCAGAAGAAGAGGAGGACCGTCAGAACAAGAGGAGGACCGTCAGCAGAAGAGGACGACCGTCAGCAGAAGAGGACGACCGTCAGCAGAAGAGGACGACCGTCAGCAGAAGAGGACGACCGTCAGCAGAAGAGGACGACCGTCAGCAGAAGAGGACGACCGTCAGCAGAAGAGGACGACCGTCAGCAGAAGAGGACGACCGTCAGCAGAAGAGGACGACCGTCAGCAGAAGAGGACGACCGAAGAGGACCGTCAGCAGAAGAGGACGACCGAAGAGGACCGTCAGCAGAAGAGGAGGACCGTCAGCAGAAGAGGAGGACCGTCAGCAGAAGAGGAGGACCGTCAGCAGAAGAGGACGACCGTCAGCAGAAGAGGACGACCGTCAGCAGAAGAGGACGACCGTCAGCAGAAGAGGACGACCGTCAGCAGAAGAGGACGACCGTCAGCAGAAGAGGACGACCGTCAGCAGAAGAGGACGACCGAAGAGGACCGACAGCAGAAGAGGGCAGAAGAGGACCGTCAGCAGAAGAGGACGACCGTCAGCAGAAGAGGACGACCGAAGAGGACCGACAGCAGAAGAGGGCAGAAGAGGACCGTCAGCAGAAGAGGACGACCGTCAGCAGAAGAGGGCAGAAGAGGACCGTCAGCAGAAGAGGACGACCGTCAGCAGAAGAGGACGACCGAAGAGGACCGACAGCAGAAGAGGGCAGAAGAGGACCGTCAGCAGGAGAGGAGGACCGTCAGCAGAAGAGGACGACCGTCAGCAGAAGAGGACGACCGTCAGCAGAAGAGGACGACCGTCAGCAGAAGAGGACGACCGTCAGCAGAAGAGGACGACCGTCAGCAGAAGAGGACGACCGAAGAGGAGGACCGTCAGCAGAAGAGGAGGACCGTCAGCAGAAGAGGAGGACCGTCAGCAGAAGAGGAGGACCGTCAGCAGAAGAGGAGGACCGTCAGCAGAAGAGGACGACCGTCAGCAGAAGAAGAGGAGGACCGTCAGCAGAAGAGGACGACCGAAGAGGACCGTCAGCAGAAGAGGAGGACCGTCAGCAGAAGAGGACGACCGTCAGCAGAAGAGGACGACCGTCAGCAGAAGAGGACGACCGTCAGCAGAAGAGGACGACCGTCAGCAGAAGAGGACGACCGTCAGCAGAAGAGGACGACCGTCAGCAGAAGAGGAGGACCGTCAGCAGAAGAGGACAACCGTCAGCAGAAGAGGAGGACCGTCAGCAGAAGAGGAGGACCGTCAGCAGAAGAGGACGACCGTCAGCAGAAGAGGACGACCGTCAGCAGAAGAGGACGACCGTCAGCAGAAGAGGACGACCGTCAGCAGAAGAGGACGACCGTCAGCAGAAGAGGACGACCGTCAGCAGAAGAGGACCGACAGAAGAAGAGGACCGACAGCAGAAGAGGGCAGAAGAGGACGACCGTCAGCAGAAGAGGACGACCGTCAGCAGAAGAGGACGACCGTCAGCAGAAGAGGACGACCGTCAGCAGAAGAGGACGACCGTCAGCAGAAGAGGACGACCGTCAGCAGAAGAGGACGACCGTCAGCAGAAGAGGACCGTCAGCAGAAGAGGACCGTCAGCAGAAGAGGACCGACAGCAGAAGAGGACCGACAGCAGAAGAGGACCGACAGCAGAAGAGGACCGAAGAGGACCGACAGCAGAAGAGGACCGACAGCAGAAGAGGACCGACAGCAGAAGAGGACCGACAGCAGAAGAGGGCAGAAGAGGACCGTCAGCAGAAGAGGACCGTCAGCAGAAGAGGACCGACAGCAGAAGAGGACCGAAGAGGACCGACAGCAGAAGAGGACCGACGAGGACCGACAGCAGAAGAGGACCGACAGCAGAAGAGGACCGACGAGGACCGACAGCAGAAGAGGACCGACAGCAGAAGAGGACCGACGAGGACCGACAGCAGAAGAGGACCGAAGAGGACCGTCAGCAGAAGAGGACCGTCAGCAGAAGAGGACCGTCAGCAGAAGAGGACCGACAGCAGAAGAGGACCGACAGCAGAAGAGGACCGACGAGGACCGACAGCAGAAGAGGACCGACGAGGACCGACAGCAGAAGAGGACCGACGAGGACCGACAGCAGAAGAGGACCGACGAGGACCGACAGCAGAAGAGGACCGACGAGGACCGACAGCAGAAGAGGACCGACGAGGACCGACAGCAGAAGAGGACCGACAGCAGAAGAGGACGGACGAGGACCGACAGCAGAAGAGGACGGACGAGGACCGACAGCAGAAGAGGACCGACGAGGACCGACAGCAGAAGAGGACCGACGAGGACCGACAGCAGAAGAGGACCGACGAGGACCGACAGCAGAAGAGGACCGAAGACAGAAGAGGACCGAAGAGGACCGAAGAGGACCAAAGAGGACCGAAGACAGAAGAGGACCGAGGACCGAAGACAGAAGAGGACCGAAGAGGACCGAAGAGGACCGTAGAGGCCCGAAGACAGAAGAGGACCGAAGACAGAAGAGGACCGAAGAGGACCGAAGACAGAAGAGGACCGAAGACGAACGAAGACGACCGAAGAGGACCGAAGACAGAAGAGGACCGAAGAGGACCGAAGACAGAAGAGGACAGAAGAGGACCGAAGAGGACCGAAGAGGACACAAGAGGTCCGAAGAAGACACAAGAGGACCGAAGACAGAAGAGGACCGAAGACAGAAGAGGACCGAAGACAGAAGAGGACAGAAAGGGACAGAAGACAGAAAGGGACAGAAGACAGAAAATGACAGAAGACAGAAAATGACAGAAGACAGAAAATGACAGAAGAGGAGAGGACCGAAGAGGACCGAAGACAGAAGAGGACCGAAGACAGAAGAGGACCGAAGACAGAAGAGGACAGAAAGGGACAGAAGACAGAAAGGGACAGAAGACAGAAAATGACAGAAGGAAAATGGTAAAAAGTTGCGCTAAAAAACAAATAAATAATAAAGTCGTGACTAAAACAAAAATACCAGTGACAAAGTAAGTGTGCTAAAATTAATAACACAAATAATTAAAAAAAAAAAAAAAAAAAACAATCACCACAAAAGTGAGGTGTGCATAGTGTGATAAATATCCATATGTACAAACCAAGTGTATATATAATATCTCAATGGATGACAATTTTACTGAAAAAACCTGTGAAGAGAAAATGTTCAACAAAAAAAATATTTTTGAAATAAATCCTGTGAAAAAGAAAAAAGTTCAATCGAAGATAGATTGTAAATTGTCCAATGGAACTCCAAAGATGGACAAATCTGTGCAATCCGTGTGGGTGATACGCTAATCAAAAGTGACTGTGTGATTTCTAGAGAAGTTCTTTATCCACCACCGTTAAGGTTGTTCTCTTACCAGCTCCAGGAGAAATGACAGCAGATGGCTAATACCCAGCCAGGGCCTTTTTCCTCCTAGGTCCTCTATTCCTTTGATGGAACCGTCACCTTCCACTGCTGTGTTGGAATCTCCAAACGAGGAACAGCAGTTTACAGACCCTCTGATTTCCAGTGCCTCAATGTGTGGACAGGGGACTCGATCGTAGGATGGAAAATAAAAACACCGAGAGGGGATCATAGATGGGACCCGCTGGGGTATTTATTGAGCAATATAAACACATAAAAAGCACCCTAAGGTGCATAAAAGAAGAGCACTCCAAGGTGCATAAAATAGGAAGTAAAAAAATGCGGCCGGCCGGCTGCAACACTAAGCGTCCGTACTTCGTTCGGGAACGCTGACACTCGCGGTGACGTCAGCACGTCACTCCTCCGACGTTTCGTCTCAAAGCGGACGTAATCATGGGGATACGAGTGACGTGCTGGATCACCGCTTATAACACAGATACACAAGCCTCGCTCTGAACCCAGGGGAGCCCGTGAGTCTGTAAGCACCATTGTTGTTATGGGCAAAAGTAATGGCATACCGAAAGTAATGCCATACTGTGGTTGTGTTCAAATGGAAGGTTAAAAAAGAAAAAGAAAAAAGACGTAGCGAAAAAGAAAAAAACATTAACCCCTTAGTAAAATTGGCCAGAACTAATGGGAGTATGCTTGGTATTACTATCTCAAGAATGTCTTGGCCAGAAAATTGTGATGTTACTATCTCGGAAATATCTTAACCAGAGATTATAAAAATGACTCCATCCCGTGATGCTAGGTAATATATAAGTATATGTGATACTCGCATAACAAAGATAGTGGTGTACTACTCGGAAGGTAAGCTATAAGGCAGTTGGTTATCATTACTGATTTTCCGATCATTTGTGGAAAAAGATTCTACTAGCAAGGTAGTAAGATAAAGTGGTTACAAATGGGCCCTAGTAGAATAAGCACAAGGTCCAAATGTGAGTCAATAATGGAACAGGACCGATAATCCATATAATGAATATGGGGTTGAATGGTTCGCAATGGGTCCTCTACAATGATAATAAAAAATGATATTATAAAATATATGATAAAATGTAAAAAATAATAAAAAAATGTTATTGTAAGATATGTAGTGTTATCTGACTTACTACATAGTGTAACTCCACCCCCAAAGGGGACAGACCAAAAAGTAAACAAACATGGAAAAAGGAGGGACGGGCTCACCTGTACTCAAAGCGAGTTTACACACGTAAATGTTATATAACATACAGAGTAATACCTCCACTTTCCTAAGGGGAGAAGAACAGAGCATGCAGAAAAAGGGGCGGGCTCGCCTATACCTAGACCAAGTTACCAAACCCAAGTCTGTTTGTAGTGGTATATTCCTAATCATGCATTATCTATAAAGGCGTTCACATCCACCTCTATATTCAAACCAAAGGGAGTGTAGGTTTTTAATCTATGGACCCAAGCCATTTCGCATTTAGAAATGGATCTCACTAGGCAACTGCCCCTCCAATGGGGGCTATATTTGTCTATGCCTATGAAAAACGTGTTGGTGGGGTCTCTATTATGCTTAAGCAAATAGTGTTTGGAGACCGAATGCTTAGTATAGCCTCTCCTAATGTTGGCAATATGCTCATTTAATCTGACACGGAGGGGGCGTTTAGTCCTGCCCACATATTGGAGCCCACAAGGGCATTCCAATAGGTAGACTACCCCCTCCGTGGAGCACGTGATAAAATCCTTGATTTGATATTGCTTAGAGGTGACAGTGGAGGTGAATTGTTCCGTTTTCTTGATGCGACACCTGTTCAAACTGCAGACCTGACATCTCCGGCATTGGTAAAAACCTTTTAATTCACCAAAGAAAGAAGGTTTGTGGATAGGGGGGTCCAAAACGTTTGGAGCTAACCTATCCTTTAAGGAGGGAACACCCCTAAATACCACCTGCGGTTTGTCAGGAACAATGTCCTTCAGAACGCGATCGTTCTTTAGGATGTACCAATGTTTGGCCATAATGTGTTTAACCTTCTGGTGTTGGTTTGAATAGTTAGTGACGAAGGGAACAACAAAACTTTTGTCACCTTTAGCCGAGGAGGTTTTTTCTTTTAGGAGTTCAGACCTATCCAACAAAGAGACTTGTTGGAGGGTGTTTTCCAAAGTATGCTTAGAGTAGCCCTTCTCCAAGAATTTAGCAGTTAAAAGTTCCGCCTGTTCTGCAAATAGTTGGGGGTCTGTGCAGTTCCTTTTCAGTCGTACATATTGGCTCTTTGGAACTGATCGAAGCCAGGAGGCATGATGGCAGCTCTCTACTGGAATATACGAATTTCGATCAGTGGGTTTGAAGAAAGTGGAGGTTGTAAATCTATCACCCTTAATGGAAATCTTTAAATCCAAAAAATGGATATCTTGTTGGCTGGCCTCATATGTGAAACGGATACCCCTATCATTGGAATTCAAGGAGTTCATGAACTCCTCCAAACAGGGCAGGGTACCACGCCACAGGAGGAGGACGTCGTCTATATATCTTGCCCACAGGGCGACCTCTGGTCTGCCCTGGCTATAGACGGCGTCCTCCTCCCACTGGGCCATAAACAAATTCGCCAGGCTAGGGGAGTATTTCGCCCCCATTGCTACGCCCCTATCCTGGCGGTAAAAACTACCATTATGCCAGAAGAAGTTGTGTGTTGCCGCAAACTCCAAAAGAGTCATAATAAAGTCTATTTGGTCCGACTGTAAGTTGGACCCTCCTCGTAGGTAGTGATCCACCGCATTCAGACCAAGCCTGTGGGGGATAATTGTATACAGGGAGGTCACATCTGCTGTGACCATCCATGTATTTTCTGTAGGCTGTAGACCTTCCAGAATATTAATCACCTGGCGAGTGTCTTTAATGTAAGACGGCATCGCCTGAACCAAGGGTTGTAAATAAAAATCTATATACTTGCCCACCCGGGACGTCACGGAATCAATACCGCTGATGATAGGACGTCCCGGGGGGCAAGTAAGGCTCTTGTGAATCTTGGGATGGTAATATAATATCGGAACCCTAGGTGCCTTGGGTATAAGGAAGAGGCTCTCTTTTTTATTTAATATGCCTTGATCCCTCCCCTGTGATACTAATTCTTCCAAGAGTGATTTATATCTTGCTCCTGGGTTGGAGGGAAGAAGGGTGTAGGTGTCCACATCACCAACTATTCTGTTGAGTTCCTCCAAGTAGTCTTTTTTATTTAATAGGATGATCCCGCCTCCCTTGTCGGCTGGCCTGATAACTAGTTCTTTGTTGGCACATAGGGACTCTATCCCTTGCTCCAGGTCCCTTTGTAGTCTAGCCTGTTTAATCTTAATGTCATCTAGGTCTTTAAGAACAACTTCTCTAAAGACTTTCAATGATGGTGCCAGTGCCCCTGGGGGGTTAAATAAAGATGCGTTGGACAGCCCTGAGTGTTGATACTCAGTGATTCTGGTCCTAGCATTCCCTTCTTGGTATGTGGCAAAATGTCACTTAATGCTCAACTTGCGCACATACTTGTGTATATCCATATAGGTCTGAAATTTGCTCAGACCTTTCGGTGGAGCAAATTTCAGACCTTTATCTAAGACTCTCATTTCAGAGTCTGAAAGTGTCTGGGAGCTTAGATTGAAGATACCTGTTCCCACTACGTCTTTTTTCTTTTTGGACTGCATGGCCCTCCCCCCTCGAGTTCCTCTCTTAGCTCTACAGCTCTTTTGGTGCCTTGGCTTAGTTTGGGAAAACCCCAACCCTGGGGAGGGTTTTCGGAATAACTGGTATTATCCGTAAATTCTGGGTCATTAAATCTGTCATCCCTCCCACTTAGAGGGAAGAAAGAGTTGTTAGTAGGGATATTGAAACCCTGTTCATTTCCTCTCTGTCTGTCATTATATTGGAGGGGTGGCCGAAAATTGTCATTAATTAACTGATGTGGTGGATTTGGGACAAACCCACGTTGGTGTCCTTGATTGAAACCATAATTAGGGGGGGGGCCGAATCTTTGGTTGTAGGGTGGACCCATATTCCCAATGGGGGGAAGGTACTGGTCCCATCCTTGGTAGCCTGCCCAGGTTGGGCCATATCCCATGCCAAAACCTTGGTTCTGGCTAGGGCCTATTCGTTGTGTACTCATTGGTGGGCCCCTCCCTTGTTGTTTGCCTTTGTTACCCCCTGATTGTTTAAAAGGGGACATATGATTGGTACTCTTACCTTTTTTATTGGATTTGGCAACCCAGGGGTTGGGATGGGGGGTCCTAGTGGGCAAACCAGCCCCCGAAGATGAAGTGGGTGTGGGTATGGGCCTTGCTCCAACCACTGTTCGACTGGTCTGGGGAGCAGTGTCCATATCAACACCATCTGTGGCAGATTGTTCAGCTAACATTTTCTTTTGCCAGTCAAATACAAGTGATGACTGGTAAGGATGGGCCCGGTGCTCGATGCGAACCCACGTTCGCATCGAGCACCGGGCGTTCGCTCGCTCGGCGAGCCCAGAACTATTTTGGCCGCTCGCATCACGTTCGTGTGATGCGCGCGGCCCCGCAATGCATTGCGGCCGGCGCGGCCGACGCAGTGCATTGCTGGCTGATGATTGGCCAAGCATGCACTGTGACCCCGCATGCTTGGCCAATCACAGCCCCGGAAACTCGAAGAGCCATAATTGGCTACAGGCAGGACGCCTGTAGCCAATTACAGCTCAGGGGCTGTAGTACACGCCCCCCCCTATAAAACGCCGCCACGCCGTCTGCGCCGGTCACATGCTGTTCCGGCGCAGATTGAGCAGGCTGTTTCTGTGACACTCTGCTGCATTTAGATAGATAGAGAGATTCACTTGCAGAGATTGAGTTAGATAGATTCAGTTACAAAGATTGATTGACAAAGAGGGGCTTGTAGTGTGCTCGTGGCAGGCAGGCAGAGCTCCTATATTTTGTTACCAGAAGCACCTATAGGACTTGTAGTGTGTTCGTGGCAGGCAGGCAGAGCTCCTATATTTTGTTACCAGAAGCACCTATAGGACTTGTAGTGTGTTCGTGGCAGGCAGGCAGAGCTCCTATATTTTGTTACCAGAAGCACCTATAGGACTTGTAGTGTGTTAGTGGCAGGCAGGCAGAGCTCCTATATTTTGTTACCAGAAGCACCTATAGGACTTGTAGTGTGTTCGTGGCAGGCAGGCAGAGCTCCTATATTTTGTTACCAGAAGCACCTATAGGACTTGTAGTGTGTTAGTGGCAGGCAGGCAGAGCTCCTATATTTTGTTACCAGAAGCACCTATAGGACTTGTAGTGTGTTCGTGGCAGGCAGGCAGAGCTCCTATATTTTGTTCCCAGAGGCACCTATAGGACTTGAAGTGTGTTAGTCCCATTACACACACAGAGCTATATTTTCTTCCCAGAAGCACCTATAGGACTTGAAGTGTGTTAGTCCCATTACACACACAGAGCTATATTTTCTTCCCAGAAGCACCTATAGGACTTGAAGTGTGTTAGTCCCATCACACACACAGAGCTATATTTTGTTCCCAGAAGCACCTATAGGACTTGAAGTGTGTTAGTCCCATTACACACACAGAGCTATATTTTGTTCCCAGAAGCACCTATAGGACTTGAAGTGTGTTAGTCCCATCACACACACAGAGCTATATTTTCTTCCCAGAAGCACCTATAGGACTTGAAGTGTGTTAGTCCCATTACACACACAGAGCTATATTTTGTTCCCAGAAGCACCTATAGGACTTGTAGTGTGTTAGTGGCAGGCAGGCAGAGCTCCTATATTTTGTTACCAGAAGCACCTATAGGACTTGTAGTGTGTTCGTGGCAGGCAGGCAGAGCTCCTATATTTTGTTCCCAGAGGCACCTATAGGACTTGAAGTGTGTTAGTCCCATTACACACACAGAGCTATATTTTCTTCCCAGAAGCACCTATAGGACTTGAAGTGTGTTAGTCCCATTACACACACAGAGCTATATTTTCTTCCCAGAAGCACCTATAGGACTTGAAGTGTGTTAGTCCCATCACACACACAGAGCTATATTTTGTTCCCAGAAGCACCTATAGGACTTGAAGTGTGTTAGTCCCATTACACACACAGAGCTATATTTTGTTCCCAGAAGCACCTATAGGACTTGAAGTGTGTTAGTCCCATCACACACACAGAGCTATATTTTCTTCCCAGAAGCACCTATAGGACTTGAAGTGTGTTAGTCCCATTACACACACAGAGCTATATTTTGTTCCCAGAAGCACCTATAGGACTTGAAGTGTGTTAGTCCCATTACACACACAGAGCTATATTTTCTTCCCAGAAGCACCTATAGGACTTGAAGTGTGTTAGTCCCATCACACACACAGAGCTATATTTTCTTCCCAGAAGCACCTATAGGACTTGAAGTGTGTTAGTCCCATTACACACACAGAGCTATATTTTCTTCCCAGAAGCACCTATAGGACTTGAAGTGTGTTAGTCCCATTACACACACAGAGCTATATTTTCTTCCCAGAAGCACCTATAGGACTTGAAGTGTGTTAGTCCCATCACACACACAGAGCTATATTTTGTTCCCAGAAGCACCTATAGGACTTGAAGTGTGTTAGTCCCATTACACACACAGAGCTATATTTTCTTCCCAGAAGCACCTATAGGACTTGAAGTGTGTTAGTCCCATTACACACACAGAGCTATATTTTGTTCCCAGAAGCACCTATAGGACTTGAAGTGTGTTAGTCCCATCACACACACAGAGCTATATTTTCTTCCCAGAAGCACCTATAGGACTTGAAGTGTGTTAGTCCCATTACACACACAGAGCTATATTTTCTTCCCAGAAGCACCTATAGGACTTGAAGTGTGTTAGTCCCATTACACACACAGAGCTATATTTTCTTCCCAGAAGCACCTATAGGACTTGAAGTGTGTTAGTCCCATCACACACACAGAGCTATATTTTGTTCCCAGAAGCACCTATAGGACTTGAAGTGTGTTAGTCCCATTACACACACAGAGCTATATTTTGTTCCCAGAAGCACCTATAGGACTTGAAGTGTGTTAGTCCCATTACACACACAGAGCTATATTTTGTTCCCAGAAGCACCTATAGGACTTGAAGTGTGTTAGTCCCATTACACACACAGAGCTATATTTTGTTCCCAGAAGCACCTATAGGACTTGAAGTGTGTTAGTCCCATTACACACACAGAGCTATATTTTCTTCCCAGAAGCACCTATAGGACTTGAAGTGTGTTAGTCCCATTACACACACAGAGCTATATTTTTGTTCCCAGAAGCACCTATAGGACTTGAAGTGTGTTAGTCCCATTACACACACAGAGCTATATTTTCTTCCCAGAAGCACCTATAGGACTTGAAGTGTGTTAGTCCCATTACACACACAGAGCTATATTTTCTTCCCAGAAGCACCTATAGGACTTGAAGTGTGTTAGTCCCATTACACACACAGAGCTATATTTTCTTCCCAGAAGCACCTATAGGACTTGAAGTGTGTTAGTCCATTACACACACAGAGCTATATTTTCTTCCCAGAAGCACCTATAGGACTTGAAGTGTGTTAGTCCCATTACACACACAGAGCTATATTTTGTTCCCAGAAGCACCTATAGGACTTGAAGTGTGTTAGTCCCATTACACACACAGAGCTATATTTTCTTCCCAGAAGCACCTATAGGACTTGAAGTGTGTTAGTCCCATCACACACACAGAGCTATATTTTCTTCCAGAAGCACCTATAGGACTTGAAGTGTGTTAGTCCCATTACACACACAGAGCTATATTTTGTTCCCAGAAGCACCTATAGGACTTGAAGTGTGTTAGTCCCATTACACACACAGAGCTATATTTTCTTCCCAGAAGCACCTATAGGACTTGAAGTGTGTTAGTCCCATCACACACACAGAGCTATATTTTGTTCCCAGAAGCACCTATAGGACTTGAAGTGTGTTAGTCCCATTACACACACAGAGCTATATTTTGTTCCCAGAAGCACCTATAGGACTTGAAGTGTGTTAGTCCCATTACACACACAGAGCTATATTTTGTTCCCAGAAGCACCTATAGGACTTGAAGTGTGTTAGTCCCATTACACACACAGAGCTATATTTTGTTCCCAGAAGCACCTATAGGACTTGAAGTGTGTTAGTCCCATTACACACACAGAGCTATATTTTCTTCCCAGAAGCACCTATAGGACTTGAAGTGTGTTAGTCCCATTACACACACAGAGCTATATTTTCTTCCCAGAAGCACCTATAGGACTTGAAGTGTGTTAGTCCCATCACACACACAGAGCTATATTTTGTTCCCAGAAGCACCTATAGGACTTGAGTGTGTTAGTCCCATTACACACACAGAGCTATATTTTGTTCCCAGAAGCACCTATAGGACTTGAAGTGTGTTAGTCCCATTACACACACAGAGCTATATTTTCTTCCCAGAAGCACCTATAGGACTTGAAGTGTGTTAGGCCCATTACACACACAGAGCTATATTTTCTTCCAGAAGCACCCATAGGACTTGAAGTGTGTTAGTCCATCACACAGAGCTCCTCTATTTTCTTTGCATAAGCACCCACAGGACTTCTAGTGTGTTAGTGGCATCACACAGAGCTCCTATATATTCTTCTCAGCAGCACCCACAGGACTTCTAGTGTGTTAGTGGCATCACACAGAGCTCCTCTATTTTCTTTGCATAAGCACCCACAGGACTTCTAGTGTGTTAGTGGCATCACACAGAGCTCCTCTATTTTCTTTGCAGAAGCACCCATAGGACTTCTAGTGTGTTAGTGGCATCACACAGAGCTCCTATATATTCTTCTCAGCAGCACCCACAGGACTTCTAGTGTGTTAGTGGCATCACACAGAGCTCCTCTATTTTCTTTGCATAAGCACCCACAGGACTTCTAGTGTGTTAGTGGCATCACACAGAGCTCCTCTATTTTCTTTGCATAAGCACCCCACAGGACTTCTAGTGTGTTAGTGGCATCACACAGAGCTCCTCTATTTTCTTTGCAGAAGCACCCATAGACTTCTAGTGTGTTAGTGGCATCACACAGAGCTCCTATATATTCTTCTCAGCAGCACCCACAGGACTTCTAGTGTGTTAGTGGCATCACACAGAGCTCCTCTATTTTCTTTGCAGAAGCACCCATAGGACTTCTAGTGTGTTAGTGGCATCACACAGAGCTCCTATATATTCTTCTCAGCAGCACCCACAGGACTTCTAGTGTGTTAGTGGCATCACACAGAGCTCCTCTATTTTCTTTGCATAAGCACCCACAGGACTTCTAGTGTGTTAGTGGCATCACACAGAGCTCCTCTATTTTCTTTGCAGAAGCACCCATAGGACTTCTAGTGTGTTAGTGGCATCACACAGAGCTCCTATATATTCTTCTCAGCAGCACCCACAGGACTTCTAGTGTGTTAGTGGCATCACACAGAGCTCCTCTATTTTCTTTGCAGAAGCACCCATAGGACTTCTAGTGTGTTAGTGGCATCACACAGAGCTCCTATATATTCTTCTCAGCAGCACCCACAGGACTTCTAGTGTGTTAGTGGCATCACACAGAGCTCCTCTATTTTCTTTGCAGAAGCACCCATAGGACTTCTAGTGTGTTAGTGGCATCACACAGAGCTCCTATATATTCTTCTCAGCAGCACCCACAGGACTTCTAGTGTGTTAGTGGCATCACACAGAGCTCCTCTATTTTCTTTGCAGAAGCACCCATAGGACTTCTAGTGTGTTAGTGGCATCACACAGAGCTCCTATATATTTTCTCAGCAGCACCCACAGGACTTCTAGTGTGTTAGAGGCATCACACAGAGCTCCTCTAAATTCTTTGCAGAAGCACCCATAGGACTTCTAGTGTGTTAGTGGCATCACACAGAGCTCCTATATATTCTTCTCAGCAGCACCCACAGGACTTCTAGTGTGTTAGTGGCATCACACAGAGCTCCTCTATTTTCTTTGCAGAAGCACCCATAGGACTTCTAGTGTGTTAGTGGCATCACACAGAGCTCCTATATATTCTTCTCAGCAGCACCCACAGGACTTCTAGTGTGTTAGTGGCATCACACAGAGCTCCTCTATTTTCTTTGCAGAAGCACCCATTAGGACTTCTAGTGTGTTAGTGGCATCACACAGAGCTCCTCTATTTTCTTTGCAGAAGCACCCATAGGACTTCTAGTGTGTTAGTGGCATCACACAGAGCTCCTATATTTTCTTCTCAGCAGCACCCACAGGACTACCGACTACAATGGCTGGAAGACCGCCAAGGGGAGGCAGAGCGTGCAGAGCCAAGAACACAGGGCAGGCAGGCTCTGTTTCTAGTGGACGTGGCCGTGGACGTGGACGTGGTCGTGCATCGTCATCAGCACGTGGCCATGGGACACGCGCGTCTTTGTTTTCGGCAGCTGGACATGTGGAGCCGCATCATGCTGAAGGCTTGGTAGAATGGATGACCAAGCCCTCCTCATCCTCCTCATCCTCTCTCACCAGGCTCAGGGTACTGACAGAGCATCATCAGCCACCCCTTCCCTAGACCCACCATGTCCTCCTGAGGAGTCCCCCGAACTCTTTGAGCACAGTGTTGGGTACATGCTCCAGGAGGATGCCCAACGATTCGAAGGCTCGGATGACGATACCCAGCTTGAGGAATCTGGCAGTACAGTTCCACCAGCTGCAGCTTACTGCCAGGTTTGCTCTAGTGGTGAAGAGGGAGGGGATGATGAGGTCACTGACTCCACGTGGGTGCCTCAAGGGAGAGAGGATGAGGAGGAGGACGAGGAGGAGGAGGATGCGGCGTCACATGTCCAACGAGGCAGGATGCCCCCTGGAGGCCAGGTAGAGGCCAGCACAGCAACTGTACAACACCGCAGAGCTCCGCCTGTGCAGGGCGCTGCCTCTGCACGTTATCAGAAAAGTTCTTTGGTGTGGGCCTTTTTTGAGACGAGTGCAGCAGATCGCACCACTGCTATTTGCAATATTTGTCTCAAGCGTATCTCGCGTGGCCAAAACATCAGCCGCTTGGGCACGACAAGCATGACCAGACATATGGCGACCTGCCATGCAGCTCGTTGGCAGGCACACATAAAAGACCCACACCAAAGAACTAAGCGGACCTCTCCTTGCTCCTCCTCAGCTGGGATCTCCATCCCCACTACACCTTCAGTCCTCTCTGAAAGCTGCTCTGAGAGGACTGAAGGTGTAGAATTCGGTGTGTCACAACCAAGTACTTGCAGTACACCGACGTCCGAATGCAGCAGGCAAATTTCCCTGCCCCAGCTGCTGGACCGTAGAAAGAAGTACACTCCCAGCCATCCACATGCCCAGCGGTTGAATGCTAGCCTTGCTAAATTGCTAGCACTTCAACTGCTGCCTTTTCAGTTGGTAGACTCGGCCCCTTCCGTGAGTTTGTTCAATGTGCGGTTCCTCAGTGGCAGGTTCCCAAACGCCACTTTTTCTCGCGGAAGGCGATTCCGTCTCTCTACCGGCATGTGGAGGGCAATGTCCATGCCTCGCTGGACAGGGCGGTCAGCGGTAAGGTGCATATTACCGCTGACTCATGGTCCAGCAGGCATGGACAGGGACGGTACCTTTCTTTCACGGCCCATTGGGTCACTCTATTGGCAGCTGGGAGGGATGCAGGACAAGGTGCAGTAGTGTTGGAGGTTGTTCCGCCACCACGCCTCCAAAACGCGACTACTGCTACTGGTTGTGACACACCTCTCTCCTCCACCCCCTCCTCTTCTTCTTCCTCCAGTGCTCTGTCCTTGGAACCAGCGGTGCTCCGTAGGCGTACAAGGGGCTACGCAAGTACGCAGGCAAAAAGATGCCATGCCGTGCTTGCGCTGGTGTGTTTGGGGGACAGGAGCCACACTGGGCCAGAGGTTCTGGCAGCTCTGCAGGGGCAGGCCGAGAGGTGGTTGACGCCACGTCAGCTTAAGCCAGGAATGGTCGTTTCTGACAATGGCACCAACCTCCTCTCCGCCCTGCGACAGGGGCAGCTCACCCATGTGCCCTGCATGGCTCACGTCCTCAACCTGGTGGTGCAGCGGTTCTTGGGCAGGTTCCCAGGCTTACAGGATGTCCTGAGGCAGGCCAGGAAAGTCTGTGTGCATTTCCGCCGATCTTATAATGCCAGTGCTCGGCTGACTGAGCTGCAAAAGGAGCTGAACCTGCCCAAGAACCGCCTAATATCTGACATGCCCACCAGGTGGAACTCAACGTTGGCCATGCTGCAGCGACTGCACACGCAGCAGAGGGCCATCAATGAGTACCTTTGCGACTACGGCACCAGGACAGGGTCAGGGGAGCTTGGTTTTTTTTCCCCACGTCAGTGGAGCATGATCAGGGATGCATGCACTGTCCTCTCACCATTTGAGGAGGCCACGAGGATGGTGAGCAGTGACAGTGCATGCATCAGTGACACTGTCCCTCTTGTCCACCTGTTGGAGCATACGCTGCGTGGGATAATGGACAGGGCACTTGAGGCAGAACAGAGGCAGGAAGAGGAGGACTTCCTTGCCTCTCAAGGCCCCTTTATCCGGACAGTGTTCCTTCTGTCCCACCCATCACACAGGAAGAGGATGAGGAGGAGGAGGAGGAGGATTGTGTGAGCATGGAGGTGGAGCCTGGCACTCAGCATCAGCAGCAGCAGTCTTTTAGGGATGATGTACAGTCCCAACAAGCCAGTGGACTTGTACGTGGCTGGGAGGAGGTGGCTGGCGATCATGTCATCCTCAGTGACCCAGAAGACTCCGGACCGAATGCCTCAGCTAACCTACGCTGCATGGCCTCCCTGATCCTGCAAAGCCTGCGGAAGGATCCTCGTGTTCTTCGGATCAAGGAGAGGGACCATTACTGGCTGGCCACTCTCCTTGATCCGCGTACAAGGGTAAGGTTGCGGACCTTATCTTGCCGTCGCAGAGGGAGCAGAGGATGAGACATCTCAGGGAGGCCTTGCAGAAAGGTCTGTGCAACGCGTTCCCAGAAACTGGGAGGCTACAAACTCCTGGTCCTGGGCGACGAGTTGCTGAGGCTTCGGTCAGTGGCAGAAGGAGCGGTGGGGAAGGTGGACGTCTGACCGATGCGTTCAGACAATTTTTTAGTCCGCAGCCCCAAGGTATGATCGGTTCCAGCAACCATCGCCAGCGTCTGATATACATGGTGCAGGAATACCTTGGGGCAAGGTCAGACTTGGACACCTTTCCCACCGAAAATCCTCTGGCTTACTGGGTCCTGAGGATGGATCACTGGCCAGAGCTTGCACAGTATGCAATTGAGCTACTGGCCTGTCCTGCCTCCAGCGTTCTTTCCGAACGCACATTCAGTGCTGCTGGAGGATTTGTGACTGATCATAGGGTGCGCCTGTCCACCGCCTCGGTTGATCGACTGACATTCATCAAAATGAATCAGTCTTGGATCACCACCAGCTACCAGGCACCTGAGGCGGATATAACCGAATAATTTTTAATGTCACATCCCTTCAAGACTGCCTATGCTGATGCTGAGTGACTGTCCTCTTATGTTCACTGACTATCCTCTTCCTCCTCCTCAATGATCCATGCCACAGCACCAGTGCCTAAGGCACAATTTTTCAGCCCCTGTTTAACAGGGGCGTGTACTTACAATTTTTAAAAAAAATGCTTCGCAACACGTGTGACTGCTGTGCTCCAAGTACAGTCTCTGTGAGGGCCGTGTTGCAGTGTTGTGGCACCAGCACCAGTGCCTAAGGCACAATTTTTCAGCCCCTGTTTAACAGGGGCGTGTACTTACAATTTTTAAAAAAAATGCTTCGCAACACGTGTGACTGCTGTGCTCCAAGTACAGTCTCTGTGAGGGCCGTGTTGCAGTGTTGTGGCACCAGCACCAGTGCCTAAGGCACAATTTTTCAGCCCCTGTTTAACAGGGGCGTGTACTTACAATTTTTTAAAAAAAATGCTTCGCAACACGTGTGACTGCTGTGCTCCAAGTACAGTCTCTGTGAGGGCCGTGTTGCAGTGTTGTGGCACCAGCACCAGTGCCTAAGGCACAATTTTTCAGCCCCTGTTTAACAGGGGCGTGTACTTACAATTTTTTAAAAAATGCTTCGCAACACGTGTGACTGCTGTGCTCCAAGTACAGTCTCTGTGAGGGGTTGCAGTGTTGTGGCACCAGCACCAGTGCCTAAGGCACAATTTTTCAGCCCCTGTTTAACAGGGGCGGGTAATTACAAATCTTGATCTAATAGTTCACAGCAGGGCCCATTCCTGCGCCCACCAAGAGTAACTATGAGGGCCTGCAGTCTTGTGGCAACACCGTCCACCACCACCGCCAAAGGCCCAATTTTTCTGCCCTGTTCATCAGGTGCTTGCAATTACAAATCTTGATCTAATAACTCACAGCAGGGCCCATTCCTGCGCCCACCAAGAGTAACTATGAGGGCCTACAGTCTTGTGGCAACACCGTCCACCACCACCGCCAAAGGCCCAATTTTTCTGCCCTGTTCATCAGGTGCTTGCAATTACAAATCTTGATCTAATAACTCACAGCAGGGCCCATTCCTGCGCCCACCAAGAGTAACTGTGAGAGCTTACAGTCTTGTGGCAAAACCGTCCACCACCACCACCACCACCCCCAATTTTTCTGCCCTGTTCAACAGGTGCATGCAATTACAAATCTTGATCTATTAACTCACAGCAGGGCCCATTCCTGTGCCCACCAGTCTTGTGGCTACACCAACATCTAATAGGGCAAATTTCAGGAAAGTGAGAGGAAATCTGCCCCCCGTGAGTGGGCATAACAACAATGGTGCTTACAGACTCACGGGCTCCCCTGGGTTCAGAGCGAGGCTTGTGTATCTGTGTTATAAGCGGTGATCCAGCACGTCACTCGTATCCCCATGATTACGTCCGCTTTGAGACGAAACGTCGGAGGAGTGACGTGCTGACGTCACCGCGAGTGTCAGCGTTCCCGAACGAAGTACGGACGCTTAGTGTTGCAGCCGGCCGGCCGCATTTTTTTACTTCCTATTTTATGCACCTTGGAGTGCTCTTCTTTTATGCACCTTAGGGTGCTTTTTATGTGTTTATATTGCCCAATAAATACCCCAGCGGGTCCCATCTATGATCCCCTCTCGGTGTTTTTATTTTCCATCCTACGATCGAGTCCCCTGTCCACACATTGAGGCACCGGAAATCAGAGGGTCTGTAAACTGCTGTTCCTCGTTTGGAGATTCCAACACAGCAGTGGAAGGTGACGGTTCCATCAAAGGAATAGAGGACCTAGGAGGAAAAAGGCCCTGGCTGGGTATTAGCCATCTGCTGTCATTTCTCCTGGAGCTGGTAAGAGAACAACCTTAACGGTGGTGGATAAAGAACTTCTCTAGAAATCACACAGTCACTTTTGATTAGCGTATCACCCACACGGATTGCACAGATTTGTCCATCTTTGGAGTTCCATTGGACAATTTATAATCTATCTTCGATTGAACTTTTTTCTTTTTCACAGGATTTATTTCAAAAATATTTTTTTTGCTGAACATTTTCTCTTCACAGGTTTTTTCAGTAAAATTGTCATCCATTGAGATATTATATATACACTTGGTTTGTACATATGGATATTTATCACACTATGCACACCTCACTTTTGTGGTGATTGTTTTTTTTTTTTTTTAATTATTTGTGTTATTAATTTTAGCACACTTACTTTGTCACTGGTATTTTTGTTTTAGTCACGACTTTATTATTTATTTGTTTTTTAGCGCAACTTTTTACCATTTTCCTTTCATGTTTGTGTCATATCGCACTTGTCGTTGCTGCTTCACGTGTTAGTTTTTTGAGTCCAGCGCAATTTTTTCTGTACTTAGAAAATGACAGAAGACAGAAAATGACAGAAGAGGAGAGGACCGAAGAGGACCGAAGACAGAAGAGGACCGAAGACAGAAGAGGACCGAAGACAGAAGAGGACCGAAGACAGAAGAGGACAGAAAGGGACAGAAGACAGAAAGGGACAGAAGACAGAAAATGACAGAAGACAGAAAATGACAGAAGACAGAAAATGACAGAAGACAGAAAATGACAGAAGAGGAGAGGACCGAAGAGGACCGAAGACAGAAGAGGACCGAAGACAGAAGAGGACCGAAGACAGAAGAGGACCGAAGAGGACCGAAGACAGAAGAGGACAGAAGAGGACAGAAGAGGACAGAAGAGGACAGAAGACAGAAGCCAAATAGAAATACATATAAAAATGTAAATACCCCTATTACAATAGATTATTAAAATGATTTAGCAATATACAACATGTCTTTAAAAATATACCCATTTCCTGTAGCATTAGGATCAGAAAATATTAATCGGGGACCTAGGTTACTATAGGGCATGTTTATCACTAATAAAACTTTTCTTCTTTTTCTATCAGATATATTGCTGCGGAGGTGCTGTGTGCCATACAATGTCTTCATAGCAAGCGCATCACACATTGGTAAGTAATCCAGCCATCATATTTTATTGTTCTACCTCATTGGTCTCCAAACTGTGTCCTGCAGGCCAGAGGCAAACCTTTGCTTGTCTTATATCTGGAACTTGGAGGGCTATTCCTTCAACTGATATAAGGCACCATTCCTCACAGAAGAGGACAGAAGAGAACAGAAGAGAGAGAAGAGGACAGAAGAGAGAGAAGAGGACAGAAGAGAGAGAAGAGGACAGAAGAGGACAGAGAAGAGGACAGAAGAAGACAGGCGAGGACAGACGAGGACAGAAGAAGACAGACGAGGACAGACGAGGACAGAAGAAGACAGACGAGGACAGACGAGGACAGACGAGGACAGACGAGGACAGACGAGAGAGAAGAGGACAGACGAGAGAGAAGAGGACAGACGAGAGAGAAGAGGACAGATGAGAGAGACGAGGACAGACGAGAGAGACGAGGACAGACGAGGACAGACGAGAGAGAAGAGGACAGACGAGAGAGAAGAGGACAGACGAGAGAGAAGAGGACAGACAAGAGAGAAGAGGACAGACGAGAGAGAAGAGGACAGACGAGGACAGACGAGGACAGACGAGGACAGACGAGAGAGAAGAGGACAGACGAGAGAGAAGAGGACAGAAGAAGACAGACGAGAGAGACGAGGACAGAAGAGAGAGAAGAGGACAGAGAAGAGGACAGAAGAGGACAGAAGAGGACAGAAGAGGACAGACGAGAGAGACGAGGACAGAAGAGGACAGATGAGAGAGACGAGGACAGAAGAGAGAGAAGAGGACAGAGAAGAGGACAGAAGAGGACAGAGAAGAGGACAGAAGAGGACAGAGAAGAGGACAGACGAGAGAGACGAGGACAGAAGAGGACAGACGAGGACAGACGAGGACAGACGAGAGAGAAGAGGACAGAAGGACAGACGAGAGAGAAGAGGACAGAAGAGGATAGAAAAGGACAGAAGAGGATAGAAGAGGACAGAAGACAGAAGAGGACAGAAGACAGAAGACAGAAGAGGACAGAAGACAAAAGCCAAATAGAAAAACATATAAAAATGTAAATACCCCTATGACAATAGATTATTAAAAGGATTATTAAAAGGATTTAGCAATATACAACATGTCTTTAAAAATATACCTATTTCCTGTAGCCGATGATCAGCCAAAACATTATGACCACCTCATGAAAAAAAAAAAAAAAATAATAATAAAAACAATTTTGAAAAAGAAAAATCAGCCAAAATATTATGACCACCCCATGAAAAAAAAATAATAATAAAAAATAAATATTTTAAAAATCATGATCAGCCAAAGCATTATCACCACCTCATGATCAGACAAAATATTATGACCACCCCATGATCAGCCAATACATTTTTGTTTGAAAAAAACTAAATTTTTATTTGAAAAAAAAAATTTTTATTTGAAAAAAAAATGTTTGTTTGAAAAAAAAATTTTTGGGGAAAAATATGTTCAGCTCTTTTAGCTAATGATGGAACTTCAACTTTTTTACTACTATTTATACTTTTTAAAATATACTTTTTAACACTTTTCACAGTTACTCCAGCCACTCCAGTAGGTGGAGGCAAGAACACTTCACACAATTTCCCCAGAAATTGTAGCTTTCCTAGTTAATCTATCCATCTTATTTTTGTCAATTTAACCACTTGCCGACCGCCCCATGTACATATACGTCGGCAGAATGGCACGTACAGGCAAAACCACGTACCTGTACGTGCCATTCGTCCGGCGGGGACGGTCGGCATCGCTTCAGGAGCGATCATAGACGAGGGGCCGGCCAGTGGTTTCTGGCCACCCCCTTGCGATCGCTCCTGGCGAATCAGATGCTTCCTCTTGCCTGCGTATTGTAAACACAGGCAAGAGGAAGTGATGTCACGCTCCTCGTGCCGGTCTTTCTGACCGGGACGCCGAGCGGAGAAGACATCAGGTTAGTGCACCAACACTACACTGACACCAGTCACACATAGGCACACATTCCACCCCCAGATCACCCCCCAGATCACCCCCTGCCCCCCCAGTCACAGTGTCACTGATTGCAGGGATTATTTATTTACTGATCACTGCATTTAGTGTCAGTTGTGACCAGTGATGGCACTAACGACGTTAAAGTAAACTGCGTTACTTTAGAGGGTAACGAGTAATCCAACTGATTACTCTTCCCCTCGCGGTAACGCCGTTCCCATTACTGGGGCGGCGTTACCGCAATTACCCGCCGCGATCGCGGAGCCATCCGCGGCCTCAGGAAAGGCCGCGGCTTCGGCCTAGCTCCGGAGCGGCGGCCGACGGGTGCACCAAGATGGCCGCCGCTCCGGCCTAGCTGCGGAGCGGCGGCCATCTTGGTGCACCCGTCGGCCGTTTACAATGTGATTGCTCCATCAAATGACGGAGCGATCACTTTGTAAACAAACCGGCGTCAAGATGACGCTGGTCTCCCCTCTGTGTACAGATCTGTACAGTGGAGGGGAGAGATCGGATGGCAGCAGCCATCCCTCCATACTCTGCAACACCCTGCTAATACTGCGCAATACTCTGCAACACCCTGCCAATACTGCGCAATACTCTGCAACACCCTGCCAATTCTGCGCAATACTCTGCAACACCCTGCCAATACTGCGCAATACTCTGCAACACCCTGCCAATACTGCGCAATACTTTGCAACACCCTGCCAATACTGCGCAATACTTTGCAACACCCTGCCAATACTGCGCAATACTCTGCAACACCCTGCCAATACTGCGCAATACTCTGCAACACCCTGCCAATACAGCGCAATACTCTGCAACACCCTGCCAGTGCCAATACTGCGCAATACTCTGCAACACCCTGCCAATACTGCGCAATACTCTGCAACACCCTGCCATACCCTGCAACACCCCGCCATACCCCGCAACACCTGGCCATACCCCGCCACACTCTGCAATACGCGGTAATACCCAGCCATACTCGGCGATACCCAGCCATACTCGGCGATACCCAGCCATACCCGGCTATACCCAGCCATACCCGGCTATACCCAGACAATATTACAGTTGGGGAGATGACGTGGATATTACAGTGGGGGCTTTATGGTGGTGGAATTTTCAAAGGTTTTTGCAAATTCAATTATTATTTGCTGATCCGAAAAATGATCCGATCCGTGACTCTGCAACGATCCGATCCGTGAGTTTGGGGGGGACAGATGTACAGGGGGGGAACAGATATATGTGTGGGGGGGGGGGGACAGACGTGTAGTGGGGTACAGAGGGGGAACAGATATATGTGTGTGGGGGGGGGCAGACGTGTAGTGGGGTACAGAGGGGGAACAGATATATGTGTTGGGGGGGAAATAGACGTGCAGGGGGGAACGCGCCCCTTGCTTACAGTAATACTAGACCCGCCCCTAAGAATATTAAAAAAAAAAAAGTCAGTTACTTTGCTGAGTAACTAATTACTTTTCCAATGTAGTAACTGAGTTACTAACTCAATTACTTTTTTGGGAGAAATAATTTGTAATGTAACTAATTACTTTTTTAAAGTAAGATGACCAACACTGGTTGTGACTGCAATAACTGTCAGGGCAGTTAGTTTTAGGCCCCTTTAGGTCTAAGGTAGCCCCCTACCCCCCCCCCCCCCCTTAATAAAGGTTTAACCCCTTGATTGCCCCCTAGGTAACCCTTTCACCCCCTTTTGCCAGTGTCACTAAGCGATCGTTTTTCTGATCGCTGCATTAGTGTCACTGGTGCCGCTAGGTAGCCAGTTTTTTTCTAGGTTAACCGCCAGGTTTATATAGGTTCATAAATAGGTTTATAGGTCAGGTACCCCCATATTACAACCTAAATAAAGGTTTTAAACCCTTGATTTCCCCTAGAGTTAACCCTTTCACCAGTGATCACCGTATAAGTGTCACTGGTGACGCTGGTTAGCCAGTTAGTTATTTAGGTTCCCCGTCAGGTTTTTATATAGCGTCAGGTACCCCCATATATTACCCAATAAAGGATTTAACCCCCTGATTGCCCCTAGTTAACCCTTTCACCAGTGATCACCGTATAACTGTTACGGGTGACGCTGGTTAGTTAGTTTGTTTTTTATAGTGTCAGGGCACCCGCCATTTATTACCCAATAACAGTTTAACCCCCTGATCGCCCGGCGGGTGATATCAATAAGGTCTGCGTCGCCCCAGGTTAGTGTCAGTACCACAAACACCCACGCGCAAAGCATACACCTCCCTTAGTGGTACAGTATCTGAACAGATCAATATCTGATCTGATCAGATCTATACTAGCGTCCCAGCAGTTTAGGGTTCCAAAAAACGCATTGTTAGCGGGATCAGCCCAGATACCTGCTAGCACCTGCGTTTTCCCCCTCCGCCCAGCCCACCCAAGTGCAGTATCGATCGATCACTGTCACTTACAAAACACTAAGCACACATAACTGCAGCGTTCGCAGAGTCAGGCCTGATCCCTGCGATCGCTAACAGTTTTTTTGGTAGCGTTTTGATTCAGTCGCCAGCAGCCTAGGAGCTTTTTTACCCGTGAATCTCACTAGTGTACTACTAAATTTAGAGCCCAAAATGGCAAATCGCAAGTACACTAGTGAACAGGCCTACTTGTTTCTGAGTATGTCAGATAGTGAAGAGGAGGTCACTCATCTGTCAGAATCAGGCTCAGAATACGATCCAGTAGACGATAGCGGCTCCATGACAGATAGCTCTGGCGACAGAGGTGAGGTCCCTGCTAAGGTCAGGCGTACCCGATCCCGATCTTCTGCTGTTGTTGAGGTGCAGGAACCGCAGGTCTCTCGTATGGAGCAGAGAAGTACTAGCGCCGCTATTCCTTCTGGTGAACTGGCAAGCACCAGCGGCCTAGTACACCCTGGACATCCAGCACTGCAGTAACACGTGATGACGTGGCGAGTCCCATAAGTGCAGTTCAAGCTGGCGAGGTGGCAAGCACAAGTAGTGTCCCGCTGCCACCAAGAAGAAGACAAAGGCAGGCCCGTCGATCACATAGTGCCCTTCCTGCAGAATTTGCCAATCCTGATTGGGTGCCCACCACTTCTGCAGAACCCGTACTTCCCCCATTCACTGGCCAACCCGGTATTCAGGTGGAAACAGCTGATTTTAAGCCATCCGATTTTTATTCGCTGTTTTTCACGGAAGATCTCTATAGATCTATTGTGGACCAAAGTAATATATAAGCTGGTCAATACATCGCCGCTAATCCCCAGTTGCCTTCCCTTGCCAGAGATTGGAAACCAATTACGGTTTCCGAATTTAAGTCCTTTCTGGGCCTTTCCCTCAACATGGGCATACATAAATTCCCGACTCTGAGGACTTATTGGTCCACCTCACCAGTCCACCAAATGCCCGTGTTCACTGCCTCCATGTCCAGGGCACGATACGAACAGATCTTGCGGTTCATGCACTTCAGTGACAATGAACTTTGTCGTCCTCGTGGAGACCCTGAATTTGATCGGCTCTACAAAATTCGGCCCCTCATAAACCACTTCAACCAACGTTTTGCAGCCTTGTTTACGCCCAATCAAGTTGTCTGCATTGACGAGTCCTTGATTAAGTTTTCTGGCCGCTTGTCTTTCAGACAGTACCTTCCCAGCAAGCGTGCCAGATACGGGGTCAAGCTCTACAAGCTCTGTGACAGGGCAACAGGCTATACGTGGAGCTTTTCGGTTTATGAGGGAAAAGATAGTTACGTAGAGCCGGAGAACTGTCCAGATTACATAGGGAGCGCTGGCAAGATAGTGTGGAACTTGGTGTCACCCTTTTTCGGAAAGGGGTACCACTTGTACGTGGACAATTATTACACGAGCGTGCCACTGTTTAGTCATTTGTTTGATCAGCAAATTGGAGCATGTGGCACTGTGTGACCTAATCGCCGGGGCTTTCCCCAGCGGCTTGTAGATTCCCCTCTTAGGCTGGGGGAGAGAGCCTGCTTCAAGTGTAATAATTTGCTCGCTGTGAAGTGGAGGGATAATAGGAATGTTTTCGTTCTTACCTCCCTTCATGCAGACACGACAGTCCAAATTCGTACGGCGGCTGGTGTTGTGACGAAACCCCTCTGTGTCCACGAGTATAACCTTAATATGGGAGGGGTGGACCTCAACGACCAGTTGTTGGCGCCGTACCTAGTTGCCCATAAGGCTAGACGCTGGTACAAAAAAGTGTCTATTTATTTGTTCCAATTGGCTTTGCTGAACGCTCATGTGCTATACGGAGCTTCAGGCGGGACTTTACCCTTCCTTGAATTCCAGGAAGAGGTTGTCACAGAACTCCTGTATCCAGGCGGTTCTGCACCTCAACATCCCCTGCCAAATGCAGTAAGCCGGCTGCATGAGAGGCATTTTTCTTATGCCCTCCAGAGTACCCCTACCCAACGAGCCCCCCAAAGAAGATGTCGTGTCTGTACCAAGCGCGGATGTAGGCGTGACACCCGTTATTATTGTCCACGCTGTCCTGACAATCCTGGTCTCTGCATTGGTGAATGTTTTGAACGCTACCACTCACTAGTAAGGTATTAGCGTAGGGTACAGCATTTCACAGGCTAGGATACACTTTCAACAAAGCCTGGAGAATGCCCAGGAAAAAACCCAAGCCTACTTACCACCAGCTCGCAGAAAACCAAATTAGCCTGTCTAACAGTGCGTTAAAAACAGGGGTTTAGTCCGCACGAGCTGGCTATAGATGAGGGTGGTGGCAAGTTTTTTGTATCATTATCACGTTGGTGTTTGTATTGGTCCAGCAACGCACCAACACCTTTGCAGCCATTGTGCAATCTGCTGGGTGCTTGGTGTGCTCCTGTACCTTTAAGAAGGAGTGGGCTCCCCTTCAGTCCACCTGCCCTCATCTATCCATTAGAATGCATGTGCCTCCACTGTGGGGACACTCATAGTTTAGTGTTAGGACCACAGATATCAGGGTGCCGTGACGTGGCTCTGTGGCTTACGCATGCGTTTGCAAATGCGTGCGGACTAAACCCCTGTTTTTAACGCACTGTTAGACAGGCTAATTTGGTTTTCTGCGAGCTGGTGGTAAGTAGGCTTGGGTTTTTTCCTGGGCATTCCCCAGGCTTTGTTGTTAGGATACACTTTCACAGGGTCTCAAGAATACCATTGCATTTTGAGACCCGACAGTTAAAATTATAGTTACAGGGTCTCAAGAATGCCATCGCATTTTGAGACCCGACCGTTACAGTTATAGTTTAAAAAAAAGTTTAAAAGTTTAAAAAAAAAAAGTGTCAAAAAAAAAAAAAAAAAAAAAAAGTACGAAAAAAAAAAAAAACCCCAAAAAAATATAAAATAAAAAAAACAAAAATAGTTGTCGTTTTATTGTTCTCTCTCTCTCTCTCTCTTTCTCTCTATTGTTGCTCTTTTTTACTCTATTCTATTCTGCAATGTTTTATTATGTTTTATCATGCTTGCTTTTCAGGTATGTAATTTTGTTTACTGTGTTTTATTGTTAGCCATTTTTTTGTTTTCAGGTGCGCCATTCAGTTGCAGCGCGGATTTATTTATCTTGACAGCAACAGCGTTTGCTCCCACGATACATAAAGCCGCGACTCCAACGCTGTAGGAGGTGATTTCACCACCACAGTTAAAAAAAAGAGCATATATGCCGAAGCATGGGGGCAGCAGGGGCGGAGGAGCGATTTTGCTCCTAATGCCACGTACATACGGTCGAAATTCCGACGGAGGCTTGCCCGTGGAAAAGTCCGACCATGTGTACGTGGCATAACTTTTTTGCGGGAGGATGCCCCATGCTTCGGCATATATATATATTTTAGGCACCGGTTGCGTTAACAAAATGTTTTATTTTTTACTATTTTTTTTGGGGTATTTGCTTTGCAGGTATGGTATGGTAAGGTCTTACTGTTATACTGTAATGTTACTTTGTTTTAATGTTAACCATTATTTGCTTAGCAGGTACGCCATTCAGTTGCAGCGCGGATTTATTTATCTTGACAGCAATAGCGTTTGCTCCCACGATACATAAAGCCGCGACTCCAACGCTGTAGGAGGTGATTTCACCACCACAGTTAAAAAAAAGAGCATATATGCCGAAGCATGGGGGCAGCAGGGGCGGAGGAGCGGTTTTGCTCCTAATGCCACGTACATACGGTCGAAATTCCGACGGAGGCTTGCCCGTGGAAAAGTCTGACCATGTGTACGTGGCATAACTTTTTTGCGGGAGGATGCCCCCTGCTTCGGCATATATAAATGGTGCATGTATGCCCACCATTAGAAGTGGGTGGATGAAGGGAGGTATTCTAATGGTGGGCATACCCACCAATCAATCTCTTTTTTTTTTCGTTCAGCCAAGAGGCTGCATGAAAAAAAAAGATTACAATATATGTCCAGTATGTTGCTGGACTTTGAATGGTTATACCAGAATGATGCCTGCAGGTTTAGGTATCATCTTGGTATCATTCTTTTCAGCCAGTGATCGGCTTTCATGTAAAAGCAATTCTAGTGGGTAATTAGCCTCTAGACTGCTTTTACAAGCAGTGGGAGGGAATGACCCCCCTCCCAGATATAAACCGCGCCATTGGGAAATTGAGAAAGCGTTTTATCACACCGATCTTGGTGTGGTCAGATGCTTTGAGGGCAGAGGAAAGATCTAGGGTCTAATATATTTTTTCAAAAAAAGAGTACCTGTCACTGCCTATTGCTATCATAGGGGATATTTACATTCCCTGCGATAACAATAAAAATGATAACTAAGAAAAAAAATGGAAGGAACAGTTTAAAACTAAAATAAAAAAGCGTTGGTCTGGCGTCATATGTAAACAGCAATTGCACCATGCATGTGAGGTATCACCGCGAAGGTCAGATCGAGGGCAGTAATTTTAGCAGTAGACCTCCTCTGTGAATCTAATGTGGTAACCTGTAAAGGCTTTTAAAAATGTATGTAGTTTGTCTCCACTGCGTTTTTGTGCGCAATTTTAAAGCATGTCGTGTTTGGTATCCATGTACTCGGCCTAAGATCATATTTTTTATTTCATCAAAAATTTGAGCAATATAGTGTGTTTTAGTGCATTAAAATAAAAAAAAGTGTATTTTTTCCACAAAAAATGCGTTTGAAAAATCGCTGCGCAAATACTGTGTGGAAAAAAAAAATGCAACACCCACCATTTTAATCTGTATGGCCTTTGCTTTAACAATATATATAGTGTTTGGGGGTTCAACGTAATTTTCTTGCAAAAAAAAATATGTTTTCATGTAAACAAAAAGTGTCAGAAAGGGCTTTGTCTTCAAGTGGTTAGAAGAGTGGGTGATGTGTGACATAAGCTTCTAAACGTTGTGCATAAAATGCCAGGACAGTTCAAACCCCCCCCCCCCCCCCAAATGACCCCATTTTGGAAAGTAGACACCCCAAGCTATTTGCTGAGAGCCATGTTGAGCCCATTAAATATTTTTTTTTTTTTTGTCCCAAGAGATTGAATAATGAAGAAAAAAAATAATTTTTTTTTTACAAAAAGTTGTCACTAAATGATATATTGCTCACACATGTCATGGGCATATGTGGAAATACACCCCAAAATACATTCTGTTGCTTCTCCTGAGTACGGGGATACCACATGTGTGGAATTTTTTGGGAGCCTAGCTGCGTACGGGACCCCAAAAACCAAGCACTGCCTTCAGGCTTTCTAAGGGTGTAATTTTTTTATTTCACTCCTCACTGCCAATCACAGTTTCGGAGGCCATGGAATGCCCAGATGGCACAAACCACCCCCAAATGACCCCATTTTGGAAAGTAGACACCCCAAGCTATTTGCTGAGAGGTACGGTGATTATTTTGCAGATCTCGCTTTTTGTCACAAAGTTTTGAAAATTGAAAAAAAAAAAATTTTTTTTTTTACTTTCTTCATTTTCAAAAACACATGAGAGCTGTAAAATACTCACCATGCCTCTCAACAAATAGCTTGGGGTGTCTACTTTCCAAAATGGAGTCATTTGGGGGGGGGGGGTTTGTGCTATTTTGGCATTTTATGGCCTTCGAAACTGTGATAGGTAGTGAGGAGTGAAATCAAAAATTTGCACCCTTAGAAATCCTGAAGGCGGTGCTTGGGTTTCGGGGCCCCGTACACGGCTAGGCTGCCTAAAAGTCCCACACATGTGGTATTCCCGTACTCAGGAGAAGCAGGAAAATGTATTTTGGGGTGCAATTCCACATATAACCATGGCATGTGTGAGCAATATATCATTTAGCGACAACTTTTTGTAAAACATTTTTCTTTTTTTTTTGTCTTTATTCAATCACTTGGGACAAAAAAAAAAATATTCAATGGGCTCAACATGCCTCTCAGCAAATAGCTTGGGTTGTCTACTTTCCAAAATGGGGTCATTTGGGGGGGTTTTGTGCCATCTTGGCATTTTATGGCCTTCAAAACTGTGATAGGTAGTGATAGGTAGTGAGGAGTGAAATCAAAAATTTATGCCCTTAGAAATCCTGAAGGCGGTGCTTGGTTTTCGGGGTCCCGTATGCGGATAGGCTCCCAAAAAGTCCCACACATGTGGTATCCCCGTACTCAGGAGAAGCAGCAGAATGTATTTTGGGGTGTAATTCCACATATGCCCATGGCATGTGTGGGCAATATATAATTTAGTGACAACTTTGGGCAAAAAAAAAAAATGTTTGTAATATTCCCGCAACTTGTGGCAAAATATAAAATATTCCATGGACTCAACATGCCTCTCAGCAAATAGCTTGGGGTGTCTACTTTCCAAAATAGGGCCATTTGGGGGGGTTTTGTGCTATTTTGGCATTTTATGGCCTTCGAAACTGTGATAGGTAGTGAGGAGTGAAATCAAAAATTTGCACCCTTAGAAATCCTGAAGACGGTGCTTGGGTTTCGGGGCCCCGTACGCGGCTAGACTCCCAAAAAGTCCCACACATGTGGTAACCCCGTACTCAGGAGAAGCAGAAAAATGTATTTTGGGGTGCAATTCCACATATAACCATGGCATGTGTGAGCAATATATCATTTAGTGACAACTTTTTGAATACATTTTTTTTTTTTGTCTTTATTCAATCACTTGGGACTAAAAAAAAAAATATTTTAATGGGCTCAACATGCCTCTCAGCAAATAGCTTGGGGTGTCTACTTTCCAAAATGGGGTCATTTGGGGGGGTTTTGTGCCATCTTGGCATTTTATGAATGAATGATTTGTATGGCGCTACAACTGCGAACTGAATCGCCTCAAGGCACTTGTCTGCTCTTGTTGGGATGCCACGTTTAGAAGAGGGGTGAGTCTTGAGTTTTTTCCTGAAGGCCTGATGGTTTTCTTCCAAGCGGATGTTGTTTGGTAGAGCGTTCCATAGCCGAGGTCCCTGTACTGCGAATCTTCGTTCTCCCTTCGATTTGTATCGGGCTTTGGGGATGAGAAGGAGATTTTGGTTTGTTGATCGAAGGCTGCGATTTGGTATGTATTTTTCTATTTTCTCACAAAGGTATTGAGGCGCATTTCCTTGTGTACATTTGTGGGTGAGGCAGAGGGTCTTGAATGTGATCCTGTCTTTTACCTTGAGCCAATGGAGGATCCTTAGGGATGGGGAGATGGATTCCCAGGGTTTCTTTCCGGTGACTAATCTTGCTGCTGTGTTTTGGACACTTTGAAGGCGCGCAATCTGGTAATCCGGTAATCCTATGTACAGGGAGTTTGCATAGTCGAGACGCGAATTGATGATCGTTCCTACTACTACCGCTTTTTCCTTTTCCGTGATGAAGGGGATGAGTCTGCGTAGCATGCGAAGGAGATGGTGGGATCCACTGATTATGGATCCTATTTGTGCCTCCATGGTCATCTCTGAATCAAAGATGACTCCGAGGCTTTTGGCTTTTGTGCTTGGGATGATGGTCTGTCCCAGGATGGTTGGTGGTGTCCAAGGGGTCTTTGTCTTTTTCCTTGAGTTTGCGTCGAGGAGCAGTAGTTCTGTTTTTGATCCATTTAGTTTGAGGGAGCTAGTGGTCATCCAGTCATCTATCAATGTGAGACATTTTCCTAGTTCCTGGTATTGGTCTTTTTGTCCGGTGATCCGGAAATACAGTTGAGTGTCGTCCGCGTATGAGTGGAAGCACAGATCAAATTTGCTAATAATTTTGAAGAGTGGCCGGATGTAAATGTTGAAGAGTACTGGTGACAATGGTGATCCTTGAGGGACTCCATAAGTGATTGCCCGGGTTTCCGATGTGAAGGCTCCTAACTTCACTGTCTGTGACCGGTTTCCTAAGAAGGAAGCGAACCATGGAAGATCTACATCTGTAACTCCTGCCCCTTCCTTGAGGCGGATGAGAAGCGTGTTGTGGTCCACTGTGTCGAACGCCGCACTAAGATCCAGCAATACCAGAAGACACGATTCTCCATCATCCGCTGCTTCTAGGGCATCATCCCATATTTTCAGAAGTGCCGTTTCTGTGCCATGGCCTGGGCGGAAGCCCGATTGTAGTGGGTCCAGGAGCTTGTGTGTGTCCAGATGAAGTTGAAGCTGTTGTACTACTGCTTTCTCCATAATTTTGGAAATGGTGTTCAGGCTTGTTACCGGTCTGTGATTGTTCGGATCTTTGGGGTCGAGGTTGGGTTTCTTTAACGATGCCTTGCTTGAGGGAATTCGGAACCAATCCTTCTTTGAACGACTGATTTACTAGGTGTGTAATAGCGGGGGCCAGAATGTCGGAGCATTCTTTCAAGAGTTTTGTGGGGATGATGTCGTTTAGTGATGTGCTGTCTCGGAGGCTCTTGATGACGTTTTTGGTTTCATCCACGGTGATCGGGGTAAGTGAAAAATGTGGTGCTTGTGCGCTGTGGATGTAAAATTCCTTACCTGGGTTGAGTTGAGTAGAGTTGGTTGTTGTTTTTTTTTTTGTTGAATTATTTTATGAATGTTGACTATTTTGTTGATGAAAAAAAAATCGGATAATTTGTTGCAGTATTCTTGAGTTTCGTTTCCTAGGGGCTCAAGGCAGGTGGGGTTCATAGTCTGGGCGACTAGTTTGAAAAGTTCCCGTGGTCGGTTGACGGCTTTTGAGAGGGTGTTTGAGACATATTCTTTTTTTGCTGTGAAAATTGCTTTATGATATCTCTTGGTGAGTATTCTGTATTTTGTGTGATTTTCCTTTGTGGTGTTTCTTCTCCAGGCTCTTTCTGCTCTTCTGTGTTCCCGTTTCAGTAGAGTAAGCGTGCCATTAAACCATCCAGAATTTTTCTTGCGGATGGGTGCTCGATGTTTTGGGGCGACTGCATCTGCTGTTTGTAGAAGTGCCCTGTTTATGAAGCTGAGTGTTCGTTCTGTTGAGTGGTTTTGATTCAGTGTAGCCATTTTGTATGTTAGTGTGGTTTTGAAGATTTCCGAGTGTAGTTTCTTCTGCGATCTAATCCAGTGTGTTGTTGCCGCCGGGTTTGGTTTTTGCAGGAAGATGTTGGTGGCGATCTCAAATTTGATAGCGTGGTGGTCTGACCATGATAGCGCTATGTTGTCTCGAATGCTGATGTCCGTATTTTGCTTGAAGATGAGGTCCAGGATGTGACCTGACCCATGTGTGGGAGCCTTTACTAGTTGTTGGAGCCCTAGATCTTCCAGTTGATTGATGCAGGTGGTGGCGATGGGGTCTTCGGTGGAGTTCGCCCAGAGGTTGAAATCTCTGAGTACCAGAACCTTGTTGTTTTTCAGGGTGTGTGCCGAGATGAATTCCGTGAGTGGTATCGGTAGGTTTGTGTTTGGTCCTGGTGGTCTGTAGCATAGCAGCATGTGGATGGTTTCTTGTGGTGTGGTTTGCATCTGTAGAGTAAGTGTCTCCATAAAAGTTGCTGTGTTCTGTACCGTAGGTTTGACGAGCGCTAGATGAGCTTTGAAGATCACAGCTAGGCCTCCTCCTTTTTTTCCTTTCCTATGCTCGGTTAGGATCCTGTAGTTTTCTGGCACTAATTCTGTTAGGATGGTGTTGCAGTCGGGTGTTAGCCAGCTTTCCGTGATGAAGAGGCAATCTATGTTGTTTTGTGTGATGAAGTCATGGATTTCGTGCCTGTGCTTGACCGCCGATCTGGTGTTAATCAAGGCGCATGCTAACTGTTGCGGTTGAGTTGTAGTCTTCTTATGTTTGATCGTTGCTTGTGGATTGATCCTTAGTAGTCGTTCTTTTTGTAATATTTTTTGAATGTCGGTCGGTAGAGTTGCAGTCAAATTTCTTAGTCTGCGGAGTGACTCTGCTGAGTATTTGAAATTGCACATGTTGAGGTGCTCCAAAAATTTTTTTCCCTGCTGTGGGCGAGATGATGCGTTGAAAAAAGTGGATGCCTTTGTTGAGGCGATAACGGTCTTGCGCAAGCTGGTTGAAGATGTTGCGGATCTGTGGGAAACCCTGTAGACCTACACCCTCCCTCCCGTTGATCCAGAGGAAGGCGAAAAACCCCTACTAGCGCGGCCAATTGCTATTGCAGAGGAAAAAATTCCTTCCTGACCCCCCGAGGGGCGGTCGGACGTTGGTCCCTGGATCAACTGCTAATGGTGGTCCCCTGCGATACTTACCAGAATATTTACCTTACCGGGTTGCTCAAATGATGGGGATAGGGTGAATCCTGATGTTGATCACCTGGGGAAGAAGAGGCGGCTATATGGTGATGCTGATGATACTGGTGTGTGCTGTTAAAAAACTTGTGGTTAAAACTGGCTGGTCTGGGTGTATACTGTAATTAAAAGCCTTGCAAAAACTTGGTTAAAAACTTTGGTTAAAAACAATTAAAACAAGCAATTAGACTGTTGTCTAACCACTTGTGGTTAAAAACATGCATTTTAAAATAACTTGGCCGGTCTGGGTGTACCAAGATGGCCGCCGTACTATGTAGAAGCAGGTGAAGTGCTGTGGATTTGGGTGTACCAAGATGGCCGCCGGACTAGGCCCGAGCTGCGGCCTGTCCTAGCCCTGACGGCTCCCAGTTCTTCCGTGAGTGTTTGGTGGGCGCTGAAGGGCTTGGAGGGGGGGGGGAGGCTCGCCTCAGCCCTGTTGAGCCGAAAAAGAGGGCTGGAGAGGTGATTGGGGAGGCGGATGGCCGGCTTCGGCCGGGACTAGGCCGGGGACTCTCCTAGTTTCTGATGCCCAATGGGCAGATGGGCCGGCGCGGAGAAAGAAAGGGGGCCGATTGATTGCGGGGGGCCGCGGGATCCGCAGTGGGGTCCCGTTGTACTCCTGCTCCCTGTCCTCACTGCTCAGGGGTCCGGGATGGGATATGCACTGGCTGGGTCCTGCTCGCTGGGGGCTGTGGGCTTCTGACGGCCGGAGCTGCTGGGCGCACGTCCTCTTCCTTCACTCAGCACTCAGCACTGACACTGACAGGACACTTTATGGCCTTCAAAACTGTGATAGGTAGTGATAGGTAGTGAGGAGTGAAATCAAAAATTTATGCCCTTAGAAATCCTGAAAGCGGTGCTTGGTTTTCGGGGTCCCGTATGCGGATAGGCTCCCAAAAAGTCCCACACATGTGGTATCCCGTACTCAGGAGAAGCAGCAGAATGTATTTTGGGGTGTAATTCCACATATGCCCATGGCATGTGTGGGCAATATATAATTTAGTGACAACTTTGGGCAAAAAAAAAAAAAATGTTTGTAATATTCCCGCAACTTGTGGCAAAATATAAAATATTCCATGGACTCAACATGCCTCTCAGCAAATAGCTTGGGGTGTCTACTTTCCACAATGGGGCCATTTGGGGGGGTCTTGTGCTATTTTGGCATTTTATGGCCTTCGAAACTGTGATAGGTAGTGAGGAGTGAAATCAAAAATTTGCACCCTTAGAAATCCTGAAGGCGGTGCTTGGGTTTCGGGGCACCGTACGCGGCTAGGCTCCCAAAAAGTCCCACAAATGTGGTTTCCCCGTACTCAGGAGAAGCAGAAAAATGTATTTTGGGGTGCAATTCCAAATATAACCATGGCATGTGTGAGCAATATATCATTTAGTGACAACTTTTTGAATACATTTTTTTTTTTCTGTCTTTTTTCAATCACTTGGGACTAAAAAAATTAATATTCAATGGGCTCAACATGCCTCTCAGCAAATAGCTTGGGGTGTCTACTTTCCAAAATGGGGTCAGTGATAGGTAGTGAGGAATGAAATCAAAAATTTATTTGGGGGGGTTTTTTTGTGCCATCTTGGCATTTTATGGCCTTCAAAACTGTGATAGGTAGTGATAGGTAGTGAGGAATGAAATCAAAAATTTATGCCCTTAGAAATCTTGAAGGCGGTGCTTGGTTTTCGGGGGCCCGTATGCGGATAGGCTCCCAAAAAGTCCTACACATGTGGTATCCCCGTACTCAGGAGAAGCAGCAGATTGTATTTTGGGGTGCATCTCCACATATAACCATGGCATGTGTGAGCAATATATCATTTTAGTGACAACTTTTTTTTTTTTGTCTTTATTCAATCACTTGGGACTAAAAAAAAAAAATTATTCAATGGGCTCAACATGCCTCTCAGCAAATAGCTTGGGGTGTCTACTTTCCAAAATGGGGTCATTTGGGGGGGTTTTGTACTTCTCTGCCATTTTAGCACCTCAAGAAATGAGATAGGCAGTCATAAATTAAAAGCGGTGTAAATTCCAGAAAATGTACTCTAGTTTGTAGACGCTAGAACTTTTGCGCAAACCAATAAATATACGCTTATTGGCATTTTTTTTACTAAAGACATGTGGCTGAATACATTTTGGCCCAAATGTTTGACTAAAATTGAGTTTATTCGATTTCTCTTATAACAAAAAGTAGAAAATATTTTTTTTTTCAAAATTTGCAGTCTTTTTGCGTTTATAGCGCAACAAATAAAAATCACAGAGGCAATCAAATACCATCAAAAGAAAGCTCTATTTGTGGGAAGAAAAGGACGCAAATTTCGTTTGGTTACAACATTGCATGACCGCGCAATTACCAGTTAAAGCAGTGCAGTGCGAAATTGAAAAAAGACCTCTGGTCCTTAAAGTGGAGTTCCACCCACTTTTACAACTCTTCAGCATCCCTCACTAAACTGTGCACTGTAAACAAATTGGATATTTTTTTTATTTTTTTTTCAGCACAGACTGTATATATGCTGTATTCATTTTTCACTTCCTCCTCCCTGGCCGTGGCCCATCGCATCATTTCCTGTTTGCAATGCCTCCTGGGAAGGGGCAGCAACTTCCTCTGACACTGCCGTTGCTATGGAAACCTGACCTGAAACCTATTACACTGCTTATGCTGCACTGAGCATGTACGAGATCTGCAAGGATGAGATCCAGGAAGAAATACAGTCTGACTTCAGATGCCCACAGTTAAGATAGCCACAGCCTGCTGCAAGTTTATAAAATAACAAACTACTGCTAAAAACTAACAAAACAGACCTTAGTTTACAGACTAACTTTACTAGAATACATTAAACTTGTGTATTATAGGGGTATTTTTATTTAAAAAGTATAATTTCGGCCGGAACACCGCTTTAAGCTGACAATTGGTCCGGGGCTGAAGTTGTTAAATAATAATTATTTTGCTGACAATATCACCGCAAGAAGCTGTTACTTACCTAGAAAAGAATGATATCTGTATTCGATTGTTTATGTAAAAGCAGCAGGCTGGTAGCAGAAATGGAAACATTTTATCTCTGATCTGTTAGGAATTGTATGCATTGTTTGCATTGTATAGATTTGGCAGAGCCGAGCGCTGGAGCCATAGCAACCGATCAACCAATCACAGATCTTCCTAGAAATTTCCCACAACATTTCTCCTGCATCAGTTTGAAATTTCTAGGAAGATCTGTGATTGGCTGATCAGTTGCTATGGCTCCAGCGCTCGGCTCTGCCAAATGCATACAATTCCTAACAGATCAGAGATAAAAGGTTGAAGTTTATCTATAGACACAGGCAGTGCCGATCCTGACCTCCCTGGGGCCCTAAGCAAAATTCTGCTAAGGGGCCCTCTACCTGACCCATGATGCCGTGAGCATAGGTCCCCAGAGAGCCTCCCTCCTTACATTAGGGTCCTCAGAGAGCCTCCCCTTACGTCAGGGCCCCTAGAAAGCCTCCCCTTACGTCAGGGTCCCCAGAGGGCTCCCCTTACATCAGTGTCCTCAGAGAGCCCCTCCTCAAATCAGGGTCCCCAGAGAGCCTCCCCCCTACATCAGGATCCCCAGAGAGACTTCCTTAAATCCTCACCGCGCCAATCATTGCAGCCTCACCGTGCCCATTATTTCAGCCTCATCATATTAATAATTGCCACCTCACCGTGCCCATCATTGCAGCCTTAGTGTGCCCATCACTGCCGCCTCACCTTGTCCATCATTGCCACCTCACCGTGCCAATCATTAAAGCCTTACCATGCCAATCATTGCAGCCTCACCGTGCCCATCACTGCCACCTCACCATGGCAATCATTGCAGCCTTACCATGCTTATCATTGCAGCCTCACCGTGTTAATAATTGCCACCTCACCGTGCCCATCATTGCCATCTCACCATGCCAATCATTGCAGCCTTACCATGCTTATCATTGCAGCCTTACCATGCTTTTCATTGCAGCCTCGCCATGTTAATTGCCACCTCACCATGCCAATCATTGCCACCTTACCATGCCAATCACTGCCGCCTCACCATGCCAATCATTGCAGCCTTACTGTGCCCATCATTATTGCAGCCTAATGGTGCCCATCATTGCAGTCTTACTGTGGCAATCAATGTAGCCTCACCAGTCAGTGTCAGTGGATTACGCACAGCAGGCACCTCCCGCTGTGTCACGGAGCTCAATGTGAAATGTTATGCCGCACTATGACAAAAGTCCCACCCTCCTTCTAGACCAGCTTGTGTGATAGACAGAACACTGTATCTATCACACGAGCTGGTCTAGGAGGAGGGCGGGATCTTTGTCATAGCGCTGGCCGAAGGTTTCAGTCAGCTCTGAGACACAGCGGTCTTCTGACTCCCGCTGTGTGACAAGAGGAGGAGGGGGAGGAGGAGATTGGAGCTCGGGAAGCAAAGCCGATCCGCCCTTGGGGGGGGGGCCCCCCACAGCGGCGGGGCCCTATGCATCTTGCATAGTGAGTGTATAGGGCGGATCGGCTCTGAGTACAAGAATCCATACAATGGGAAACCAACACGTGGGAAAGCGTTTTCTGAGGTGGGGTTCACCTTGCCCCATGCGGCTCACACCCGGGGTCCGGTGCATCCCCATTCACCATTTCAGGTCCAATTTTAGCCTGAATTTTTGGCTGAATTCAGACCTGAAGCGGACCAGAAGACGTACAGGACGCCTGTGCAAATTCGCACCGGAGCTGCTCTGGAGATGTGCGAAATCTCCTGCTATTGCGAATTGGATGCGGCGAACCCACATCCAATTTGCCCTGGTTGGAACCCAGCCTCAGTTAACACCTATGCGTTTTTTTCATGCTTTTTGCAGAAACGCAGGACATTATTTTTAACATGGGTTCCTATGGAACACGTTCACATCAATGCATTTTTAGGCCTCTGCGTTTTTGGATTTTTTTTAACCACTTAAGGGCCGAGCCTCTTTTTGAGATGTGTTGTTTACAAGTTAAAAACATAATTTTTTTGCTAGAAAATTACTTAGAACCCCCAAACATTATATATATTTTTTTCTAACACCCTAGAGAATAAAATGGCAGAGGTTGCAATGCTTTCTGTCACACCGTATTTGCGCAGCGGTCTTACAAACCCACTTTCTTTGGAAAAAATACACTTTTTTGAATTAAAAAATAAGACAAAAGTAAAGTTAGCCCAATTTTATTTATATTATGAAAGGTAATGCTACGCCAAGTAAATTGATACCCAACATGCCACGCTTCAAAATTGCGCCCGCTCGTGAAATGGCGACAAACTTTTTCCCTTAAAAATCTCCATAGGCGACATTTAAAAATTCTACAGGTTGCATGTTTTGAGTTACAGAGGAGGTCTAGGGCTGGAAATATTGCTCTCACTCTACTGATCGCGGCGATACCTCACATGTGTGGTTTGAACACCGTTTTCATATGCGGGCGCTACTCACATATGCGTTCACTTCTGCACGCTAGCTTGTCAGGACGGGGCATGGTTACAAATTTTTTTATTTTACCTTTTATTTTTTATTTTTACACGGTTTTAAAAATAAATAAAAATTGTGTCACTTTTATTCCTATTACAAGGAATGTAAACATCCCCTGTAATATAAAAGAGGCATGACAGGACCTCTTAAATATGAGATCTGGGGTCAAAAAGACCTCAAATCTCATATTTACAGTAAAATGCAATAAAAAAAAAAAAAAATTGGTCATTTAAAAAAAATGTAATAATAAAATGGCCCTTTAAGAGCTATGGGCGGAAGTGACATTTTGATGACGCTTCCGCCCTTCATTGTTATGGAGATGGGTGGGGGCCACTCTTCTCTATGCCCAGCAAGGGTGAAGATCCGATCGCCTCCGCCGCTGCCGACAGCTCCTGTAAGCAGCGGAGGGCACCGGTAATCGGCGGAGGGCACCATAGCGCGGTGGGAGGGGGGGCCCTCTCCCGCCACCGATGAAAGTGATATCGTGCCGAATCCACAGAGACCACTATTATCGGAAACCGGACCGCCGGCCAAACAAGAGAATACCGGGGTTATGGCAGCTAGCTGCTGCCAGAACAACGATGGATTGAGCCTAAGGTCTCATTTAAACTAGCGACTGAGCTCCGGTAAAAACCCCCGCGGTTGAGCCACATTTTTACCACTCTTCAACCGCTCCTCCTCCTTTTTTTGCTGAGGTGGCAGTCAGGGGGAGTACACATGTCATGGCAGGAAGTATATCGCTAGTCACGCTCAAGTGAATGGGGCCACTGGGCAACCACCCCGTAACCGCACACAACATGCTCAGTTATCTGGTCAATTGGGGGGATAATCATGCAGAGAGGAGGCAATACAACACTCTATCACTGCCTGTCTATTGCTGTCTGAAGCACGATCTGAACGAAAATGAAGCCTGAATGAGCCCATAAAGATAGAATGCGACACCCTTTATTGGCTGACTTAAAGGTCTGGTTCACCTTTACAAAAAATCTGCCTATGCATTTAGGTGGTGTCGGTAGATAAATACAAACGGTGCAGCTCTAATGTTGAATAATGCCCTTGTTTTAGGTGTAGTAGGCCATTTACATACCTTCTGAAGCCTGACTGAAAAAATTACAGAGATGGCATTATCCCATTCTGCCTTGTTGCTAGGGAGTTGCTAAGACTGATACTCCCAGCTGTTACTGTTCACATCCTAAATCACAGGAGAGTTCTCAAACGGGGAGAGTAAGAGCATGTGAGGGGGGTTTGAATCAGAGAAAGAGCTCACTCCTGTGATAGTAGAGGCAACGCTGTATCTTAGCCTAGGCCAACAAGGCCCAGGCCTAGGGCGGCACTTTGCAAGAAGGGCAGCACGAAAAGAGTCCCCGCCAGCTTGCGCTACACTTTTATTGTAGCGCCAGTCTTATGGAGCAGACTGGGCCGGGAGGCAAATCGGTCTGGTGCCCCCATTAAGTGTCCGACATCAGGGAAGGGAACAGCCCATACATATGTAGGGGGCCCCGGGTGGCGGACCCCAACCAATGAGTTGTTGTATAAGTTCCCCAACTTATGGGGAGGCCCGCCGCTTCTAGTTTTGACTGTCCTATCATCACAGCAGACCTCTCACCTGAGTTCTCAGCTACAGAGAGACAGATGTCATGTCGGGAGGCTGAAATTGTCTGGAGGAAAAAGTCAGATGATGGGCGTGGGCCAGTAGAGTGAAGGGGGAGGGGCTATCCACTGTGCGAGGAGACCCCATGTCGGGAGAGGTGCAGTAAGTACCCAGGCTGAAAGGAAAACCACACCAGTTATTTGTTTGCCTTTGGCAGAGGAGTTGCTGTTATATATTATAGTGACTTACCATGAATATCAGCTACTGGTAATCTAGGAGGTAAGTGTTAACCACTTAAGGACCAGGCCTCTTTTTTAGATGTGTTGTGTTTAGATGTGTTGTTTACAAGTTAAAACATTTATTTTTGCTAAAAAATTACTTAGAGCCCCCAAACATTATACATTTTTTTTCTAACATCCTAGAGAATAAAATGGCGGTCGTTGCAATACTTTCTGTCGGACCGTCTTTGCGCAGCGGTCTTACAAGCACACTTTTTTTTAAAAATACACTTTTTTGAATTAAAAAATAAGGCAACAGTAAAGTTAGCCCAATTGTTTTTATATTGTGAAAGATAATGTTACGCCAAGTAAATTGATACCCAACATGTCGCACTTCAAAATTGCACCCGCTCGTGGAATGGCGACAAACTTTTACCCTTAAAAATCTCCATAGGCAAAATTCTACCGGTTGCATGTTTTACGTTAGAGAGGAGTTCTAGGGCTAGAATTATTGCTCTCGCTCTACCGATCGCGGCGATACCTCACATGTGTGGTTTGAACACTGTTTTCATATGCGGGCGCTACTTGCGTATGCGTTCGCTTCTGCATGCAAGCTTGGCGGGACGGGGCGCGTTTAAAATTTGTATTTTTTTTTTCTTATTTATTTTACCTTTTATTTTTACACTGTTTTAAAAAAAAAAAAAATGTCACTTTTATTCCTATTACAAGGAAGGTAAATATCCCTTGTAATAGAAAAAAAGCATGACAGGACCTCATATGAGATCTGGGGGTCAAAAAGACCTCAGATCTCATATTTACACTAAAATGCAATATAAAAAAAAAAAAATGTTGTCATTTATAAAAAAATAAAATGGCCCTTTAAGAGCTATGGGCGTAAGTGACGTTTTGAGGTCGCTTCCGCCCTTCATTGTCATGGAGTTGGGTGGGGGCCATCTTTCCCTCACTCGTCTCCATGTCAGTCCAGGAGAGGGGAGCGGAGTGTATCTCGACGCGAACGGAGTGTTCTCGACGCGAACATCAGTCTCACTTTGGCTATCACAGGGAGAGGATCTCCTCCCTGTGATAGCTGGAGCTGCACGGAGCAAACATCAGTCTCACATCAGTCTCTGTCACAGCTGTCTGGGACATTATTTGACAGGACACCAGGAGCTTGGGGCCGCAAGGGTCGGCTGCGCCCCTGTTATGTCATATGCACACTGATTTTGTTTTACTATAACATACTCCCCTCCCCTTCTAAAGTGCTTTCTTTATTTACACACACAGATCTTGCATCACAGTGTTTCCCTGAACACATCATGTGCTGCTGAGCTGCTAGAGATTAACAGCAGGATGAGATTTGCCGTCGGATGAGATGCTCCGCCTCCATCACACGGTTAAATAGGTCACGTGACCAGTGTAAGCCAATAGGATGTGATGGAGGCGGAGCATCTCATTCCACGGCAAATCTCATTCTATGGCAATGCAGCAGTCTTTCAAACACAATTTTTTTGGAAAAAAATACACTTTAACTACTTGGCGCCCACGCTATAGCCGAAAGACGGCTGCAGCGCGGGCCTTATTTGCCGGGAGGGCGTCCCTGGACGTCCTGAGCAAGCGCTGTCTGCGTGACCCTGCGGTTCGCGCACGACGCGCTCTGTGAACAGCCGAGTCTATGAGACTTGGCTGATCACAGATCCGAGTAAGGGCTCTTTCACACGGGGCGGATCAGTGCAGATCCGCCCCGTGGATAGCCGCTTGCTCAGCGGGGAACGCCGGAGCGATCTCCGCTGAGCAGGAAGATGATAGGTCCGTCTCTGCACTCCATGCAGGGACGGACCTGTCAGAGCACCGCTCTCCCCTATGGGGGATCGGGTGACGACGGACCGTAGAGTCCGTCGTCATCCGATCCGCTCTGCAGACGGATGAAAAAATGGGGTTTTCCTCCGTCTGCAGAAACGGAGCATAGCGGGCACGGACGAGAGCGGGTGTCAGCGGATGCTCATCTGCTGACACCCGCTATCCCATAGGGATACATGTATGTCCGTTTTTCATCCGAAAACGGAAGGATGAAAAACGGACATACGGTCCGTCAGTGTGAAAGAGCCCTAAGGGGTCGACCCCGGCCCCTTACCAGGTGATCAGCTGTCAGCCAATGACGGCTGATCACGTGATGTAGACAGAAGCTCGGCAATCAGTATTTTTTTTTTTTTTCCTCACGGCGTGAGGAAGAAGAAAGGAAATCACCGGCTTCTGTCAGGGGGACATCGGTCCCTAACTCAGAAAGCCGCAGCTGTGCCCACCAATGTTTAGATATTTTTTTTTTCGGCCCCTTTTTGTTTTATTTAGCAAAAAAATAAAAAACCCAGCAGCAATTAAATACCACCAAAAGAAAGCTCTATTTGTGTGAAAAAAATGCTAAAAATTTCATTTGGGTACAGCGTTTTATGACCGAGCAATTTTCATTCAAAGAGTGACAGCGCTGAAAGCTGAAAATTGGTCTGGGCAGGATGGAGGTTTAAGTGCCCAGTAAGCAAGTGGTTAATGAATTAAAAAATATACAAAATGGAAAAGTTAGCCCGATTTTTTGTATAATGTGAAAGATGATGTTACACCGAGTACATAGAGACTTAACATGTCACGCTTTAAAATTGCGCACACTCGTGGAATGGCGACAAACGACGGTACTTACAAATATCAATTTCGCCATGATTTTGCCCACAATTTCAAATTGTGGGACGCTTTTGCGATGCCAATACCTCTTAATGGCACCCCAATTGCACTGCAATCGCGGCAAATCGAAACGCTTGTCGGTCAAAAAGGGGGAGCTTTTTTTGAGCGACAGCGTCGCGCGTCGTGATTGGAGTGCCTTAAAGATGTAATGGCATCACACAAGTGTCCCGCGATTTGGAATGGCGGCGATTCCGTCTGTGATCCGGATCGCTCAGGTGTGAACAAAACCTTTAATAAAAATAAAAAGAATGTTGATGGCCAAGAACCAGAAGTGACGTCAGTGGTCGCTCCAGTCCTCCAAGGGCATAGAGCCAAGTGAGGGCCATCTTGCCCTCACTTGACTTCCTGCCAAGCCATCTGCAGGACCGGATCGCCGGGTTTACCGACGGCTCCGGCAAACCTGGAAAAAAACAGGAAGGGGCACCTCTCCCGCCACCTATAAAAGTGATTCTGTGCAAATCCACCGCCGGGATCACTTTTATCTGAAAGCAGGACACTGAGAATGAGTGACGTGGCCAGGCGCAGCCCCGCTTGGCCAAGTTTTTTTTAAATTGTGACAGCTAATGGGGGAAGATCCAATCTAGCTGTGAGATCGGCGAGGTGCGGGGACCGGTCCATTCCTAACATGTTACACCCTAAATATGGGTGTAACCATACCTCCCAACTTTTGAACTTCAGAATGAGGGACACTTGAGGAAGGAGGTAACCTTGCATAGCACGCCGTGGCAAATGCATGGTCAAACTTCTGACAGTGGGGGGAGCCTAAGGGTCGTCATTAAACAAAACTCGGGCTTCCTTGTACCTATAAAATATGCTTTTATTATTGTTCCACAAGCAAGAGTCTCCTGGATACATACAAACCCCAGCACATTTCTTTTAAAAAAAGGATAAAAGCATGTCCATGTCCAGTGTTTGGAGTACATTACGTACAGAGTGCAGGGTTCTGGGATGAGCTATGTACAGAATGCAGGGTTCTGAGATGAGCTATATACAGGGTGCAGGGTTCTGGGATGAGCTATTTACAGGGTGCAGGGTTCTGGGATGAGCTGTGTACAGAATGCAGGGTTCTGAGATGAGCTATATACAGGGTGCAGGGTTTTGGAATGAGCTATGTATAGGGTTCTGAGATGAGCTATATACAGAGAGCAGGGTTCTGGGATGAGCTATTTACAGGGTGCAGGGTTTTGGAATGAGCTATGTATAGGGTGCAGGATTCTGAGATGAGCTATATACAGAGAGCAGGGTTCTGGGATGAGCTATTTACAGGGTGCAGGGTTCTGAGATTAGCTATATACAGGGTGCAGGGTTCTGGGATGAGCTATGTATAGGGTGCAGGGTTCTGAGATGAGCTATATACAGAGTGCAGGGTTCTGGGATGAGCTATTTACAGGGTGCAGGGTTCTGGGATGAGCTATTTACAGGGTGCAGGGTTTTTAGATGAGCTATATACAGGGTTCTGGGGTGAGCTATTTACAGGGTGCAGGGTTCTGAGATTAGCTATATACAGGGTGCAGGGTTTTGGAATGAGCTATGTATAGGGTGCAGGGTTCTGAGATGAGCTATATACAGAGTGCAGGGTTCTGGGATGAGCTATTTACAGGGTGCAGGGTTCTGAGATTAGCTATATACAGGGTGCAGGGTTCTGGGATGAGCTATATACAGGGTGCAGGGTTCTGGGATGAGCTATGTCTAGAGTGCAGGGTTCTGACATGAGCTATATACAGAGTGCAGGGTTCTGGAATGAGCTATGTACAGAGTGCAGGGTTTTGCAATGAGCTATATACAGGGTGCAGGGTTCTGGGATGAGCTATATACAGGGTGCAGGGTTCTGAGATGATCTATATACAGGGTGCAGGGTACAGAGATGAACTATATACAGGGTGCAGGGTACTGGGATGAGCTATATACAGGGTGCAGCAGAGGCGTAATTAGAACCTTCAGGGCCCTGGTGTAAGGAACCATGAAGGGCCCCCCGACCTCCAGCCTGGGCCATTTCCTCCGAGCCCAGAGCCCTTCCCACCACCCTTTATGGTCCCACAGCTGATCCCTTCCACATGTTGTGCAGTCCTGCAGTCTTGGGCCCCTCCATGGTGGCAGAAGGCCAGAGCCCAGTCGCAAGTACAACCTTTGCTGGTAGTCCCGCCAGTGGTGTCAGTGTGGACTATGAATGGTGTCAGTCAGTAGAGCAGTGGACGTGGTCAGTAGGGCAGTGGACAAGGTCAGTAGGGCAGTGGAATTGGTCAGTATGGCAGTGAATGTGGTCAGTATGGCAGTGAACGTGGTCAGTAGGGCAGTGGACATGGTCAATAGGGTAGTGGATATTGTCAGTAGAGCAGTGGATGTGGTCAGTAGAGCAGTGGACGTGGTCAGTAGGGCAGTGGACATGGTCAGTAGGGTAGTGGACATGGTCAGTAGAGCAAAGGTCATGGTCAGTAGAGGTGGTCAGTAGGGCAGTGGACGTGGTCAGTAGGGTAGTAGATATTGTCAGTAGAGCAGTGGACATGGTCAGTAGGGCAGTGGACGTGGTCAGTAGAGCAGTGGACATGGTCAGTAGGGCAGTGGACGTGGTCAGTAGAGCAGTGGACGTGGTCACTAGGATAGTGGATATTGTCAGTAGAGCAGTGAACATGGTTAGTAGGGCAGTGGACGTGGTCAGTAGGGCAGCCTGTGTCCACCAAATGCAGCCTGTGTCCACCAAATACAGCCAGCCTGTGTCCACCAAATGCAGCCTGTGTCCACCAAATGCAGCCTGTGTCCACCAAATGCAGCCAGCCTCTGTCCACCAAATGCAGCATGTGTCCCACCAAATGCAGCCTGTGTCCACCAAATGCAGCCACACGGAATAGGAGCTTGTTACTGACACCGACAATAGGACACTATTCCTCCCTCTGACACCAATGATGGGGCGCTATTCCTCCCACTGACACCAATGATGGGGCACTATTCCTCCCACTGACACCAATGATGGGGCACTATTCCTCCCACTGACACTAATGATGGGGCACTATTTCTCCCACTGACACCAATGATGAGGCACTATTCCTCCCTCTGACACCAATGATAGGACACTATTCCTCCCACTGACACCAATGACGGGGCACTAGCTCTTCCCCTGACACCAATGACGCGGCACTAGCCCCCCCCCCTGACACAAATGATGGGGCACTATTCCTCCCACTGACACCAATGATGGGGCACTATTCCTCCCAAATTTGTTAAGCCCTGCCCTAATACCAAAGATGGGGAACTATTACTCCCCCTAATACCAATGATTGGGCATTGTTTACTCCCCCTAATACTAAAGATGAGGCACTATTACTCCCCCCTAATACAAAAGATGAGGCACTATTACTCCTCTTAATACCAATGATGGGGCATTGCTTACTCCCACTGACGCCAGGACATTTTCTGCTCCCACTGGCCACAACCATCCAGTGTGCTGCTGTTACTCACTGTCTGATGCTGTCTCGTCTATCTCTGGAACTGTAAGGGGCTCCAGGAGAGAAGAGATCGTCATTTCCTGTGGCTGTGTTTTATAAACGCAGGCACATGATGTTCTGCGATTTATCAGACCCGATCAGCAGGTCCTGGGCAAAGATGATTGGCCTGGAGCTGAAGACTGATCGGTGCTGGAGCAAATCACAGCACACCACGGGCTGGCGGGCACGCGCGCCCCCGGCTCGGGAACACAGATTGCGTACATGTACGTGATCCTGCACAGCGCGGCTGCCCTGTAGCAGTAAAACTGGTATGGGGCGGTTGGGAACTGGTTAATGCGTGAAATAGGTGGCTAAATATTGCAATGCATCATATCTCTGTGTGGTTCGGGGAGTAGTACAATGTGTGTGTCTTAAGCTGGCCATACACCTATAGATTATATGCAGATGTTCTATGGTTAGATGGAAAAAGTGGGAGATTCCTCCATCCACACAGTTTAGCGAACATGGAGAAATCTGTTGCATGTTTTCCATCTAACCATAGAAAATCTGCAGTTAATCTATAAGTGTATGGCCAGCTTAAGGATGGGTTGGTGAATGGACAGTCCGCAGAAACCGCATGTCTATAAAATGTAATATTGGCACCATCGGGGCCCCGCCTCTTCCCAGATGGCGGGCTTCACACCACCCGAAGCACAGAGCTTTATTCAGTGTTAATGCGGGAAGTGAAGTTCCACCACCTCCAGCACTGAATTTATGTAATTACATGGGGTGCTGGAGGGTCTATTGATGCTGGCTGCTGGGGAATCTATTCTTCCGAGGGGGATGGGGATCTATTGTTGTTGGCTGGGAAACGGTTGTTGCTGGGAGGGTCTAATGTTGCTGGGGGTACAATTGTTGCTGGTGGGGGGCTCTATTGTTGCTGGGAGGGGTCTACTGATGCTGGCTCCTGGGAGACTTATTGGTTCTGGTTGGGGGGGCCTTATTGTTGCTGGTGGGGGGCTCTATTGTTGCTGGGAGGGATCTACTGTTGAGGGAGGGGGTCTACTGATGCTGGCTCCTGGGAGACTTATTGGTTCTGGTGGGGGGGGGCTTATTGTTGCTGGTGGGGGCCTTATTGTTGCTGGGAGGGATCTACTGTTGAGGGAGGGGTCTACTGATGCTGGCTCCTGGGAGACCTATTGCTTCTGGTGGGGGGGGGGGGGGGGCTCTATTGTTGCTGGGGAGGTCTATTGTTGCTGGAATTCTGTTGTTGCTGGGGGTTTATTGTTTCTGGCGGAGTGGGGGGATACATTTTACTGTTTTTCTTTTCATTAACCTCTTCAATACCAGACACTTTCACCCCCTTCCTGCCCAGGCCAATTTTCAGCTTTTAGCGCTATCACGGTTTGAATGACAATTGCGCGGTCATGTAACACTGTACCCAAATGACATTTTTATCATTTTTTTTTCACACAAATAGAGCTTTTGGTGGCATTTAATCACCACTAGGTTTTTATTTATTATATAAATAAAAAAAGACAGAAAATATTTTATTAATTTTAAATATTAATATTATTATGAAACAGAACAAATAAATAATAATTCTACATGAATTTAGGCCAAAATGTATTCTGCTACATTTCTTTGGTGAATATAACCCAAATCAGTGTATATTATTTAGTCCGTAGGAAAGTTACAGTCCACAAGCTATGGGATATATGAAAATGGATCAATCCTAATGTACTGACAGCCAATCTCTTTTCTTGAGGCCCAAAAATGCCAGGACAGTACAAATACCCCCTAAATGACCCCTTTTTGGAACGTAGACAGTCTGAGGTATTTAGTAAGAGGCACAGTGGGGTTTTTTGAAGTCGTAATCTTTTGTTGCAATATTTTGGAAAATGAAGAATAAAAAAAATGTTCCCCATTTTATTTTTTTTTTCATACTGTCACCAGTGCAGTACATTGTCCTCATATAACTGATGTGCCAGTGATTAGGGACACTGACTGGTGACAGTATGCAAAACATTTTTTTGTAAGATTTATTTTTCATTTTCTAATTTTTTTTAAAAAAAATTCTACACTTTTTTTATTTTTTTATGATTTTTTATTTTTTTGTTTTTATGATTTCTTTTTTTACATACTGTGACCAGAGCAATACAGTCTTCCCATACATAGTAACACTGTACTACTCTGCGGAGGTGATCAGGATTTTTATTTTTTACACACTATATTTCACTGGTATAAGCAACCATTTTTGCTGAATGAAATCTATTCATTTTGTGTTTACTATTGTGATTAGCCACAGCTAATCACATGGTACAAATAGGCTGTGATTGGCCTGTGCCATGTGATGACTGTGGCCAATTACAGAGAGCAACACAATAGTACACAATCAATGGTATGAATAGAAGCCATTCATTGTGATCAATTGTCATGTGGTCAGCAGTGATTGGTCACATCGATCACAGGGCACAGGCAGCATGCCGGTACACTGATCTGTCATCCCTTGTGTCCGGCTGCAGCACAGTATGTGGGGCGTGCGAGGTGCATTCTGGGGAGGACATCATATGACGTCCACCCAGAATGGCGACTATCCCGTCCAGCCCTCATTTTACTGCCGGGGGCGGGAAGGTGTTAAAGGTATAGGGACACATTAGAAACCCAGCAAGAGCGCAATGGCAGCTGAAGGCAACCATTGTGTCCCCACGTCAAATCCAGTGAGCAAGCCATACAAAAAGATGGCAACCACCCCAATGTATAACGTGCCTTCGCAGTAAGGTGCAAATGGAAGGAGCAAAAAGCAAATCCACACAAAAACCTCCTGCGCTTGGGAGTAGATCCGCACAATGTAAGTTGGCTATATATCCGTCCCGGCTTGTATAGATGACCTTCGTCTTGCTGCCTCTTAGGGCTGGGGGAGTCTGGAACAACTGAAACCAAAAAAAAAAAAAAAACAGAGAGGACACAAAGACTTAGTGCTGTAGACCCCTTTCACACTGGAGGCAGTTTTCAGACATTTTAGCGCTAGAAATATCGCTTGTAAACTGCCTCCCATGCCACACGAATGTGAAAGCCTGAGTGCTTACACACTGGGACGGTGCGCTTGTGGGACGTTACAAAAGGTCCTGCAAGCAGCATCATACAGCGCTCCCAAAACGCCCCTGCCCATTGGAACGAATGGGCAGCGCTTTGCAACATGGATGTCTTTAACCCCTTCTTCGGCCGGTAGTGGAGGGTTAAACGCGTCCCGCTAGCGGCCGAAAAGCGCCACTTAGACAGCGCTAAAGTGCAGCTAAAAGCAGCGACACTTTTGTGCTAACGCGGCCCCAATGTGAAAGTAGCCTTATCCTTTAACCAGGGCTTTATTAATATAAAAAGTGGTAAGTATAATGCCCCGTACACACGGTTGGAAAATTGCGACGGAAAATGTCCGATCGGACCATGTTGTCGGAAAATCCGGCCGTGTGTGGGCTCCATCGGACTTTTTCCGTCGTAAATTTACGACGGAAACAATTTGAGATCCTGCTCTCAAATATTCCGACAACAAAGTCCGATCTGACTTTTTCCGATCGTGTGTAGAGAATTCCGAAGGACAAAGTGCCACGCATGCTCAGATCGAATTACGAGACCAAAGCTATTGGCTACTAGCCTCTACGTAGTTCCGTCGTACGCAACGAACGTCACCACGTTCAGAATGATCGGATTTTCCGACAACTTTGTCCGACCGTGTGTATGCAACACCAGTGTCGGACAAAATCTGTCG
>JAQSEC010001417.1:0-16007 GCA_028564925.1 Lithobates sylvaticus | reverse complement strand
TAAAGGGTTATAGGATTTGGGAGTCGGGGTGCAGATTCAAGGGACTGGGATACAGATAAATGTATATTCGTATGATAAGAAATTGGATTTATGTTATGGTGTAGTGTGATAAAGTGTGTGTAGGTAGTAACAGGGCGGGGAATACTAAGGTTTGTTTTTGGGGGTGCCGAGGGAGGGGGGTGAGGGGGGCCGGGAGGCTTGTGTGGGGCACTCCCCCCTCTCATAACTGACCATTCCCCTTTACATCCGCCCGCCTACCCCCCCTCGAGACTCTGTTTTTGAAAGCTGGGTGAAGTGTGTACCCTGAATGTGTGATGGTGGTAATGGTGAGTGATGTGAGCACCCCGTGCCTGTACTGCATCTTCGTCCTGAAGTTGACAGTGTAAGATCACAGAAGGGTGACATGGAATAGTCTGTCACAGACTGAGATTGGGATGGTGGTGTGTCGACTAAGTGGCAAGATCTCGCGGAGCGTGTTGGAAATGCATAGACACTAGAGAGACTACCCAGAGATATATAGAGAGAGAGAGATGTTCCATAGGAGCTATTGCTGCACAGGTTGAAAAACTCATACAAGAAGCGTTAAGGAAGTCAAGTGACTAGTTCTATGGGTCACTGATTTGGAAAACGCATGTCAGGAACACGAGAAAACCGTTATAGAACTGTTCAACTAGAAGAGCTGGGTCGGAAAGAAGGGTGTTATGCGCCTGTTGAGGCGCAAAGGCGGCATATGTTGGGATTCAATCCTGGGATTCCCAACGTCTACAAGATACAACACCCACCCCTCTCTGGTGTAAAAAAAAAAATAAAGGAGAATGTAACGCAGTTACACTACTCATACATGTTGCATGAGACGCTAGGGCTATGTGTGCAGCGTGATGAGTCATGGTAGGTCTCCTATCTGGCTGGGCTACACAAAGACTAATTATGGGCTGTCGGAGATGACGCGCAGTTCCAAGTATTAGCAGCAGTTGGATTGAAGTGCAATTCTGGACAGGACGCTAGCCCCCCAGAGACCACTTCTGGCAGTACAATGTCAGAATACATGGAGTGCGACTACCAATGGGGCAGCGTGGTGCGGGCCACGTGAGAGGCTAGCTGTGATTGAGGTGTGGAATTTTCGACAAAAAGGGTTTGGGCACACACACCTGATTCCTCTTATTCCATCTGGAGCGCAAGGCTGAGAAGGGTCATTCACGATAAGTAGATTCATTGATATTGTAGTTTTAACTGTTAGATGATTATTATCATTGTACTGTGAGCCTGTGGACTAGGGATGAGCCGAACACCCCCGGGTTCGGTTCGCACCAGAACCTTCGAACGGACCGAAAGTTTGCGCGAATTTTCGAACCCTATTCGTTACAATGGACGCGAACGTTCGAAATCAAAATTGCTTATTATAACGGCCAATATGCATGGTAATGTCATAAAACAGGTTAGGGGACCCGGGTCCTGCCCCAGGGGACATATATCAATGCAAAAAGAACTTTTAAAAACTAACGTTTTTTCGGGAGCAGTCATTTTAATGATGCATAAAGTGAAAAAAAAAAAAAAAGTGAAATATTCCTTTAAATATGGTACCTGGGGGGTGTCTAAAGTATGCCTGTGAAGTGGCACGTGTTTCCTGTGTTTAGAACTGGCCCTGCACAAAATGACATTTGTAAAGGAAAAAAAGAAGCCATTTAAAACCACTTGCGGCTTTAATGTCATGTCTTATTCTGGCCATATGGCTGAAAATTCTTGAAAAAAATGGCATGGCTACCCCATCACCCCCCCCCCCCCCCCACCCCAGCCCCTTTGGGTCTTGTATGGATATTAAGGGGGACCCCGCACCCAAAATAAAACCCTATACCTACAACCCTATATACTCTGAAAAAAGCAGTATATAGGCGGTGCAAACAAGAGAGGGACTGTAGGTTTGTTCTTAAGTAGAATCTGAACAGGTACATTTTGAAGTGTAGCTCCATCCAAAAATCTATTTTTAAGCTTTTTGGAGAACATAGGGAGGGGTTATCACCCCTGTAACATTTGCTGTCTTTGCACATCTGTTCAGAACATTTCACCTCACTTTCCGTCCCAATGACAAATGTTTTTGGAAAAGTGGGGCTTTAATTGAAACAAGGATTGTTGATAAAGCATCAGTATAGAGGATATACCTTTTTCCCAAATTAAATCTAACAGGATAGAATTTCCCTTCCTAGGGGTAGATTTCCTCTCACTTCCTGTTTTCTCCTTCCGTTTGCAAGTAGGAGTCGTTTGTAAGTTGGATGTTTGAAAGTAGGGGCCTGCCGTATATACTCTGCAGAAATTTGCCCCATTGGATGTTGGTGTGGCCACAACACTGTAAGCACTCACAGTTACTCTTGGTGGGCACAGGAATTGGCCCTGCTGTGAATTATTAGATCAAGATTTGTAATTGCATGCACCTGTTGAACAGGGCAGAAAAATTGGGCCTTTGGTGGTGGTGGTGGTGGTGGACGGTGTTGCCACAAGACTGTAAGCCCTCACAGTTACTCTTGGTGGGCGCAGGAATGGGCCCTGCTGTGAGTTATTAGATCAAGATTTGTAATTGCATGCACCTGTTGAACAGGGCAGAAAAATTGGGCCATTGGTGGTGGTGGTGGACGGTGTTGCCACAAGACTGTAAGCCCTCACAGTTACTCTTGGTGGGCGCAGGAATGGGCCCTGCTGTGAGTTATTAGATCAAGATTTGTAATTGCATGCACCTGTTGAACAGGGCAGAAAAATTGGGCCTTTGGTGGTGGTGGTGGACGGTGTTGCCACAAGACTGTAAGCCCTCACAGTTACTCTTGGTGGGCGCAGGAATGGGCCCTGCTGTGAGTTATTAGATCAAGATTTGTAATTGCATGCACCTGTTGAACAGGGCAGAAAAATTGGGCCTTTGGTGGTGGTGGTGGACGGTGTTGCCACAAGACTGTAAGCCGTCACAATTACTCTTGGTGGGCGCAGGAATGGGCCCTGCTGTGAACTATCAGATCAAGATTTGTAATTACATGCCCCTGTTAAACAGGGGCTGAAAAATTGTGCCTTAGGCAACGGTGCTGGTGCCACAACACTGCAACCCCTCACAGATACTGTACTTGGAGCACAGCAGTCACACCTGTTGCAAAGCATTGCTTAAAAAAAATTGTAATTACATGCCCCTGTTAAACAGGGGCTGAAAAATTGTGCCTTAGGCAACGGTGCTGGTGCCACAACACTGCAACCCCTCACAGATACTGTACTTGGAGCACAGCAGTCAGACCTGTTGCGAAGCATTGCTTAAAAAATTGTAATTACACGCCCCTGTTAAACAGGGGCTGAAAAATTGTGCCTTAGGCAACGGTGCTGGTGCCACAACACTGCAACCCCTCACAGATACTGTACTTGGAGCACAGCAGTCAGACCTGTTGCGAAGCATTGCTTAAAAAATTGTAATTACACGCCCCTGTTAAACAGGGGCTGAAAAATTGTGCCTTAGGCAACGGTGCTGGTGCCACAACACTGCAACCCCTCACAGATACTGTACTTGGAGCACAGCAGTCAGACCTGTTGCGAAACATTTTTAAAAAAAATTGTAATTACACGCCCCTGTTATGCAGGGGCTGACAAATTGTGCCTTAGGCACTGGTGTGGTGGCACCCAGAAACAAAAATGTTCTTCCAAGCTATCAAGGAATGGATCATTGAGGAGGAGGAGGAAGAGGATAGTCAGTGAACATAACAGGACAGTCACTCAGCATCAGCATAGGCAGTCTTGAACGGATGTGACATTATAAATTATTCAGTTATATCCGCTTCAGGTGCCTGGTAGCTGGTGGTGATCCAAGACTGATTCATCTTTATGAAGGTCAGTCGATCAACCGAGTCGGTGGGCAGGCGCACCCTGTGATCGGTGACAAATCCTCCAGCAGCACTGAATGTGCGTTCGGAAAGAACGCTGGATGCAGGACAGGCCAGTAGCTGAATTGCATACTGTGCAAGCTCTGGCCAGTGATCCATCCTCAAGACCCAGTAAGCCAGAGGATTTTCGGTGGGAAAGGTGTCCAAGTCTGACCTTGCCCCTAGGTATTCCTGCACCATGTATATCAGACGCTGGCGATGGTTGCTGGAACCGATCATACCTTGGGGCTGCGGACTAAAAAATTGTCTGTACTCATCGGTCAGACGTCCACCTTCCCCACCGCTCCTTCTGCTACTGACCGAAGCATCAGCAACTCGTCGTCCAGGACCAGGAGTTTGTAACCTCCCAGTTTCTGGGAACGCGTTGCACAGACCTTTCTGCAAGGCCTCCCTGAGATGTCTCATCCTCTGCTCCCTCTGCGACGGCAAGATAAGGTCCGCAACCTTACCCTTGTACCGTGGATCAAGGAGAGTGGCCAGCCAGTAATGGTCCCTCTCCTTGATCCGAAGAATACGAGGATCCTTCCGCAGGCTTTGCAGGATCAGGGAGGCCATGCAACGTAGGTTAGCTGAGGCATTCGGTCCGGAGTCTTCTGGGTCACTGAGGACGACATGATCGTCAGCCACCTCCTCCCAGCCACGTACAAGTCCACTGGTTTGTTGGGACTGTACATCATTCCTAAAAGACTGCTGCTGCTGATGCTGAGTGCCAGGCTCCACCTCCATGCTCACACAATCCTCCTCCTCCTCCTCCTCCTCCTCCTCTTCCTGTGTGATGGGTGGGACAGAAGGAACACTGTCTGGATAAAGGGGGCCTTGAGAGGCAAGGAAGTCCTCCTCTTCCTGCCTCTGTTCTGCCTCAAGTGCCCTGTCCATTATCCCACGCAGCGTATGCTCCAACAGGTGGACAAGAGGTACAGTGTCACTGATGCATGCACTGTCACTGCTCACCATCCTCGTGGCCTCCTCAAATGGTGACAGGACAGTGCATGCATCCCTGATCATGCTCCACTGGCGTGGGGAAAAAAAGCCAAGCTCCCCTGACCCTGTCCTGGTGCCGTAGTCGCAAAGGTACTCATTGATGGCCCTCTGCTGCGTGTGCAGTCGCTGCAGCATGGCCAACGTTGAGTTCCACCTGGTGGGCATGTCACATATTAGGCGGTTCTTGGGCAGGTTCAACTCCTTTTGCAGCTCAGCCAGCCGAGCACTGGCATTATACGATCGGCGGAAATGCACACAGACTTTCCTGGCCTGCCTCAGGACATCCTGTAAGCCTGGGTACCTGCCCAAGAACCGCTGCACCACCAGGTTGAGGACGTGAGCCATACAGGGCACATGGGTGAGCTGCCCCTGTCGCAGGGCGGAGAGGAGGTTGGTGCCATTGTCAGAAACCACCATTCCTGGCTTAAGCTGGCGTGGCGTCAACCACCTCTCGGCCTGCCCCTGCAGAGCTGCCAGAACCTCTGCCCCAGTCCCCCAAACACACCAGCGCAAGCACGGCATGGCATCTTTTTGCCTGCGTACTCGCGTAGCCCCTTGTACGCCTACGGAGCACCGCTGGTTCCGAGGACAGAGCACTCGAAGAGGCCATGGAGGAAGAAGAGGAGGGGGGGTGGAGGAGAGAGGTGTGTCACAACCAGTAGTAGCATTTTGGAGGCGTGGTGGCGGAACAACCTCCAACACTACTGCACCTTGTCCTGCATCCCTCCCAGCTGCCAATAGAGTGACCCAATGGGCCGTGAAAGACAGATAACGTCCCTGTCCATGCCTGCTGGACCATGAGTCAGCGGTAATATGCACCTTACCGCTGACCGCCCTGTCCAGCGAGGCATGGACATTGCCTTCCACATGCCGGTAGAGAGACGGAATCGCCTTCCGTGAGAAAAAGTGGCGTTTGGGAACCTGCCACTGAGGAACCGCACATTGAACAAACTCACGGAAGGGGGCCGAGTCTACCAACTAAAAAGGCAGCAGTTGAAGTGCTAGCAATTTAGCCAAGCTAGCATTCAACCGCTGGGCATGTGGATGGCTGGGAGTATACTTCTTTCGACGGTCCAGCAGCTGGGGCAGGGAAATTTGCCTGCTACAATCGGACGTCGGTGTACTGCAAGTACTTGGTTGTGACACACCTAATTCTACACCTTCAGTCCTCTCAGAGCAGCTTTCAGAGAGGACTGAAGATATAGTGGGGATGGAGATCCCAGCTGATGAGGAGCAAAGAGAGGTCCGCTTTGTTCTTTGGTGTGGGTCTTTAATGTGCGCTTGCCAACGAGCTGCATGGCAGGTCGACATATGTCTGGTCATGCTTGTGGTGCCCAAGCGGCTGATGTTTTGGCCACGCGAGATACGCTTGAGACAAATATTGCAAATAGCAGTGGTGCGATCTGATGTACTCGTCTCAAAAAAGGCCCACACCAAAGAACTTTTGTGATAACGTGCAGAGGCAGCGCCCTGCACAGGCGGAGCTCTGCGGTGTGATTCAGTTGGTGTGCTGGCCTCTAGCTGGCCTCCGGAGGGCATCCTGCCTTGTTGGACATGTGCCGCCGCATCCTCCCTCCCTCTTCACCACTAGAGCAAACCTGGCAGTAAGCTGCAGCTGGTGGAACATGACTGCCAGATTGCTGTCCTTCAGCATCCCCTCTCTGCGCGCACACTACTGCCTTTCTCAAGCTGGGTATCATCATCCGAGCCTTCAAATCGTTGGGCATCCTCCTGGAGCATGTACCCAACACTGTGCTCAAACAGTTCGGGGGACTCCTCAGGAGGACATGGTGGGTCTAGGGAAGGGGTGCCTGATGATGCCATTGAGTACGCGTTGGCAGCTGCTCTGCCAGTACCCTGAGCCTGGGTGAGAGAGGATGAGGAGGATGAGGAGGGCTTGGTCATCCATTCTACCAAGCCTTCGGCATGATGCGGCTCAACATGTCCAGCTGCCGAAAACAAAGACAAGCGTGTCCCATGGCCACGTGCTGATGACGATGCACGACCACGTCCACGACCAGCACTGTTGTCTCTAGAAACAGAGCCTGCTTGCCCTGTGTTCTTGCCTCGGGACTGTCTGCCTCTCCTTGGCGGTCTTCCAGCCATTGTAGTGGGTAGTGTATATTGTGCTGGAGTCACACAGCACACACACTAACTCCTGCAGATGAATGCCTTAGATGACAGCAACAGGGCCCTATGGCAGATAGAGGCTGCCTTAGATGACAAGAACTGGGCTGACACACACACACACACAGCTCCTATGTGTGCTGACACACACACACACACACACACACACACACACTAGCTCCTATGTGTGCTGACACACACACACACACTAGCTCCTATGTGTGCTGACACAAACACACTATAGCTCCTATGTGTGCTGAGAACACACTATAGCTCCTATGTGTGCTGACAAAAAAATATAGCTCCTATGTGTGCTGACAACACATATAGCTCCTATGTGTGCTGACAACACACACTATAGCTCCTTTGTGTGCTGACAACACACTATAGCTCCTATGTGTGCTGACAACACACTATAGCTCCTATGTGTGCTGACAACAAAATATAGCTCCCTATGTGTGCTGACAAAACACACTATAGCTCCTATGTGTGCTGACTCCTATGTGTGCTGACAAAAACACTATAGCTCCTACAACACACTATAGCTCCTATGTGTGCTCACAACACACTATAGCTCCTATGTGTGCTGACAACACAACTATAGCTCCTATGTGTGCTGACAACACACTATAGCTCCTATGTGTGCTGACACAAACACACTATAGCTCCTATGTGTGCTGAAAACACACTATAGCTCCTATGTGTGCTGACAACACACTATAGCTCCTATGTGTGCTGACAAAAAAATATAGCTCCTATGTGTGCTGACAACACACTATAGCTCCTATGTGTGCTGACAACACACTATAGCTCCTATGTGTGCTGACAACACACTATAGCTCCTATGTGTGCTGACAACACACTATAGCTCCTATGTGTGCTGACAACACACTATAGCTCCTATGTGTGCTGACAAAAAAATATAGCTCCTATGTGTGCTGACAACACACTATAGCTCCTATGTGTGCTGACACAAACACACTCTAGCTCCTATGTGTGCTGACAACACACTATAGCTCCTATGTGTGCTGACAACACACTATAGCTCCTATGTGTGCTGACAAAAACACACTATAGCTCCTATGTGTGCTGACAACACACTATAGCTCCTATGTGTGCTGCACACACACACTATAGCTCCTATGTGTGCTGACAACACACTATAGCTCCTATGTGTGCTGACAAACACACTATAGCTCCTATGTGTGCTGACAAACACACTATAGCTCCTATGTGTGCTGACAACACACTATAGCTCCTATGTGTGCTGACAACACACTATAGCTCCTATGTGTGCTGACAACACACTATAGCTCCTATGTGTGCTGACAACACACTATAGCTCCTATGTGTGCTGACAACACACTATAGCTCCTATGTGTGCTGACAAACACACTATAGCTCCTATGTGTGCTGACAACACACTATAGCTCCTATGTGTGCTGACACAACACACTATAGCTCCTATGTGTGCTGACAACACACTATAGCTCCTATGTGTGCTGACAACACACTATAGCTCCTATGTGTGCTGACACAAACACACTATAGCTCCTATGTGTGCTGACACACAACACACTATAGCTCCTATGTGTGCTGACAACACACTATAGCTCCTATGTGTGCTGACAACACACTATAGCTCCTATGTGTGCTGACAACACACTATAGCTCCTATGTGTGCTGACAACACACTATAGCTCCTATGTGTGCTGACAACACACTATAGCTCCTATGTGTGCTGACACAAACACTATAGCTCCTATGTGTGCTGACAAACACACTATAGCTCCTATGTGTGCTGACACAAACACACTATAGCTCCTATGTGTGCTGACAACACACTATAGCTCCTATGTGTGCTGACAACACACTATAGCTCCTATGTGTGCTGACAACACAATATAGCTCCTATGTGTGCTGACACAAACACACTATAGCTCCTATGTGTGCTGACACAAACACACTATAGCTCCTATGTGTGCTGACAACACACTATAGCTCCTATGTGTGCTGACAAACACACTATAGCTCCTATGTGTGCTGACAAAAAACGATAGCTCCTATGTGTGCTGACAACACACTATAGCTCCTATGTGTGCTGACACAAACACACTATAGCTCCTATGTGTGCTGACAACACACTATAGCTCCTATGTGTGCTGACAACACACTATAGCTCCTATGTGTGCTGACAAAAACACTATAGCTCCTATGTGTGCTGACACAAACACAATATAGCTCCTATGTGTGCTGACAAACACACTATAGCTCCTATGTGTGCTGACAAACACACTATAGCTCCTATGTGTGCTGACAACACACTATAGCTCCTATGTGTGCTGACACAAACACTATAGCTCCTATGTGTGCTCACAACACACTATAGCTCCTATGTGTGCTGACACAAACACACTATAGCTCCTATGTGTGCTGACACAACACACTATAGCTCCTATGTGTGCTGACAACAAACTATAGCTCCTATGTGTGCTGACAACACACTATAGCTCCTATGTGTGCTGACACAAACACACTATAGCTCCTATGTGTGCTGACAACACACTATAGCTCCTATGTGTGCTGACACAACACACTATAGCTCCTATGTGTGCTGACACAAACACACTATAGCTCCTATGTGTGCTGACACAACACACTATAGCTCCTATGTGTGCTGACAAAAAACTATAGCTCCTATGTGTGCTGACAACACACTATAGCTCCTATGTGTGCTGACACAAACACACTATAGCTCCTATGTGTGCTGACACAACACACTATAGCTCCTATGTGTGCTGACACAAACACACTATAGCTCCTATGTGTGCTGACACAACACACTATAGCTCCTATGTGTGCTGACAAACACACTATAGCTCCTATGTGTGCTGACAACACACTATAGCTCCTATGTGTGCTGACACAAACACACTATAGCTCCTATGTGTGCTGACACAACACACTATAGCTCCTATGTGTGCTGACAACACACTATAGCTCCTATGTGTGCTGACACAAACACACTATAGCTCCTATGTGTGCTGACAACACACTATAGCTCCTATGTGTGCTGACACAAACACACTATAGCTCCTATGTGTGCTGACACAAACACACTATAGCTCCTATGTGTGCTGACAACACACACTATAGCTCCTATGTGTGCTGACAACAAACTATAGCTCCTATGTGTGCTGACACAAACACACTATAGCTCCTATTTGTGCTGACAACACACTATAGCTCCTATGTGTGCTGACAACACACTATAGCTCCTATGTGTGCTGACAACACACTATAGCTCCTATGTGTGCTGACAACACACTATAGCTCCTATGTGTGCTGACACAAACACACTATAGCTCCTATGTGTGCTGACAACACACTATAGCTCCTATGTGTGCTGACAACACACTATAGCTCCTATGTGTGCTGACAACACACTATAGCTCCTATGTGTGCTGACAACACACTATAGGTCCTATGTGTGCTGACAAACACACTATAGCTCCTATGTGTGCTGACAACACACTATAGCTCCTATGTGTGCTGACACAAACACAATATAGCTCCTATGTGTGCTGACACAAACACACTATAGCTCCTATGTGTGCTGACACAAACACACTATAGCTCCTATGTGTGCTGACAACACACTATAGCTCCTATGTGTGCTCACAACAAAATATAGCTCCTATGTGTGCTCACAACACACTATAGGTCCTATGTGTGCTGACACAAACACACTATAGGTCCTATGTGTGCTGACACAAACACACTATAGCTCCTATGTGTGCTGACAACACACTATATCTCCTATGTATGCTGACAAAAAAATATAGCTTCTATGTGTGCTGACAACACACACACTAGCTCCTATGTGTGCTGACACAAACACAATATAGCTCCTATAAATCCCTGCCTGCCTGGGATGGGACAGAAGGTTGAGACAGAAGGTTGGGACAGAAAGTTGGGGTGCAATGCTGTTCTAACAGCACTGCAATGGGTGCTACTGCAATGCTGTACTAACAGCACGCACACACCAGACTAATCCCCAGCAGCAGATAATGTCACACTCAGCAGTGCAATCAGCAGCAATGATCAGTATTGAATGAATCAGCAATGATTTAGCAAAGAAGAAATCAATCAGCAGACTGCCTATTCACTCTTCTCAAAGCCGGAACACATGTGCCCTGGGCCGACGGCGTGGCGGCCTTTTATAGAGTGGGGCGTGTACTAAAGCCTGTGAGCTTTAATTGGCTACAGGCGTCCTGCCTGTAGCCAATTATTGCTCTCCTCGCTGCCGGCGCTGTGATTGGCCAAGCATGCGGGGTCACAGTGCATGCTTGGCCAATCATCAGCCAGCAATGCACTGCGCCGGCCGCAATGCATTGCGGGCCGCTCGCATCACACGAATGTGATGCGAACGGCCCAAATAGTTCTGGGCTCGCCGAGCGGGCGAACGCCCGGTGCTCGATTCGAACGTGGGTTCGAATCGAACACCGGGCCCATCCCTCACCAATGTGTTGCATAAGGGTAAGTCCATGTATGGTGTTTGTAATCACTTGTTCACACAGTCCATGTTAGATCCGCATAGTCAGTCATTGATAACTAGCTGAATTTTTGTTTTTTTTTGTTTTTTTTTTTAGTTTTTTTATTTTTTTTTTTTTTTGTTTAGTAAATGACTTTTCACTCAGTGATATTGCCCCAACCATGGCATGATGAAAGTGCCCCACCTCACCATCACTGCTAAATTACATATTCCCAGCATAAATTACGTGTGGGTGAAATGGCCAAACATGGACAGCCTGTTTGGTTGTCCGGTGTTGCCTCCATAGTACAGGAAATACATTACTGGCAAATAGGGATGAGCCGAACACCCCCGGGTTCGGTTCGCACCAGAACCTGCGAACGTACCGAAAGTTTGTGCGAATATTTGAACCCTATTCTTTACAATGGACGCGAACATTCAAAATCAAAAGTGCTAATTAAAACGGCCAATATGCATTTTAATGTCATAAAACAGGTTCTCTTTGGAAAAAGGAGGCTCCTCCCACGGGGGCTCAGTGGTGGGCCAGAGTTGGAGAAATTCAACAAATGGAAAATTTGACTCTAGCAATGAAAGAGCAAGAAGAGAAATACTGGGACATATGGGCACCCTATTTCTCATACAAAAAGAGAGAGGAAGAGGCTTAGGTTATACCCAGTTGGGGGGGGGGGGGTCGAGGGGGACGGGGCAACAGGAGAGACATACAAATTTTTTTTTTTTTGAGTTTAGGGGGGGGGGTGTAGAGATAAAGAAAGGGGAAAAGAGGAAGTCAATAGGAGACTAGATGTTGTAATGTTTAAATAATATGAGTTATAGAAAATGATTGTAAACAGAGAAACTGTTATACAGCAAGGATTATTGTATACATGAAATGTAATGTATCAAAAAAAAATGTAAAATAAAAAGTTTAAAAAAATAAAAAATAAAACAGGTTTGGGGACCCGGGTCCTGCCCCAGGGGACATGTACCAATGCAAAAAGAAGTTTTAAAAACTGACGTTTTTTCAGAAGCAGTCATTTTAATGATGCATAAAGTGAAAAAAAAAAAAGTGAATATTCCTTTAAATATGGTACCTGGGGGGGGTTTCTAAAGTATGCCTGTGAAGTGGCATGTGTTTCCCGTGTTTAGAACTGTCCCTGCAAAAAATGACATTCGTAAAGGAAAAAAAGAAGCCATTTCAAACTGCTTGCTGCTTTAATGTCATGTCTTGTCTGGCAATATGGCTGAAAATCTTTGACAAAAATGGCATGGCTACCCCATCCCCCCCCCCCCCCCCCACCCCAGCCCCTTTGGGTCTTGTATGGATATTAAGGGGAACCCAGCACCCAAAATAAAACCCTATACCTACAACCCTATATACTCTGAACAGCAGTATACAGGCGGTGCAAACAAGACAGGGACTGTAGGCTTGTTCTTAAGTAGAATCTGAACAGGTAAATTTTTAAACGTAGCTCCATCCAAAAAAAATCTATTTTTTAAGCTTTTTGGAGAACATAGGGAGGGGTTATCACCCCATGTAACATTTGTTTTGCTGTCTGTACACCTGTTCAGAACATTTCACCTCACTTTCCGTCCCAATGACAAATGTTTTTTGGAAAAGTGGGGTTTTTATTGAAACAAGGATTGGTGATAAAGCATCAGTAGAGAGGAGATACCTTTTTTTCCCCAAAAAAATTGTAAAATCTAACACTGAATAGAATTTCTCTTCCAAATTAGATCTCCTCTCACATTCCCTGTTTCTCGTTTGCAAGTACGGTGTCAGTTGATGTAGTTGAATTTCTCTGCTTCCTAGGGTGTAGTATATACTCGCTCCTCCGCCCATGTAGATTGTCGATGTTTGTAGCAATACAACGACTGGTGTGCACAGAAGTTGTCCGTCATGTGAATTAGGAGACGTACGTGCGCTCGTAGCCAATTGGGTCCTTGTAATGTTTGCCATGCAAGTTTGGGCCTGCATGCACCTGTATAACTCTTCAGAAATTTGCCCCATGTTAGATGGTGCCTGGTGGAATTGCACATTGTCCGCTCGACAGAATGCCACACCGAGAGTAAGCCCTCACAGTTACTCTTGGTGGCACAGGAATTGGCCCTGCTGTGAATTATTCGATCAAGATTTGTAATTGCATGCACCTGTTGAACAGGGCAGAAAAATTGGGGCCTTTGGTGGTGGACCGGTTGTTGCCACAACACTGTAAGCCCTTACAGTTACTCTGGTGGGGCACAAGAATGGGCCCCTGCTGAGAATTATTAGATCAAGATTTGTAATTACACGCCCCTTGTAAAACAACAGGACGGCTGAAAAATTGGGCCCTTTGGTGGGTGGTGGACGTGTTGCCACAAGGACCACAGCAAGCCAAAAAAATCACCAGAAAAAAAAAAAAAATAAGAGCTACTCTTAGCGGGCACAGAAATAAGACCTGATTGCAAAGCTATGCCTAAATATTGTAGATTACACCCCCCAACAGGGGCTGAAAAATTGTGCCTTAGTGCACAGGTGCCAACAACACTGTAACCCTCACACAGTTTACTCTACTTGGTGGGCGCAGCAGAATGGGACAAAAATGCTTGTGAAGCATCTTTTAGATCAAGATTTTTTGTAATTACACAACGCCCCTGTTAAACAGGGGCTGGCTGAAAAATTGTGTGGGGCTTAGGCATCTGGTGCTGGGAGGTGCCACAACACTGCAACCCCTCACAGATACTGTACTTGGAGCACAGCAGTCAGACCTGTTGCAAAGCATTGCATAAAAAAATTGTAATTACACCGCCCTGTTTTAACAGGGGCTGAAAAATTGGGCCTTAGGCACTGGAGTGCTGGTGCCACAACACTGCAACCCCTCACAGATACTGTACTTGCAGCACAGCAGTTCCAGACCTGTTGCGAAGCATTGATTAAAAAAAATTTGTAATTACCACGCCCCTGTTAAACAGGGCTGAAAAAATTGGGCCTTAGGGGATCGGTGCTAGTGCCACACAATCACTGCAACCCTCACAGATACTGTAACTCAGAGGACACAGCAATGAGACCTGTCTGCGAAGCATTGCTTTAAAAATTGTAATAACTTTACACGCCTCCCGTTAACAGGGGCTGAAAAATTGGGCCTTAGGCCACTGGTGCTGGTGCCACAACACTGCAACCCCTCACAGATACTGTACTTGGAGCACAGCAGTCAGACCTGTTGCAAAAGCATTGCTTAAAAAATTGTAATTACACGCCCCCTGTTAAACAGGGGCTGAAAAATTGTGCCTTAGCCACTGGTGGTGGCCACAACACTGCAAACCCCTCACAGATACTGTAACTCTTAGCACAGCAATGAGACCTGTTGCGAAAGCATTGCTTTAAAAATTGTAATTACACCGCCCCTGTTAAACAGGGGCTGAAAAATTGGGCCTTAGCCACTGGTGGGTGCCACCAGAAACCCCTCCCAATATGTTCTTCCAAGATATCATCGAAGATTTTTTATTGATAGTTATGAGGAGGAAGTGTCCTTAGGATAGTCAGTCAACATAACAGGACAGTCACTCAGCATCATCAGCATAGGCAGTCTTGAAGGATGTGACATTATAAATTATTCAGATCGTTATATCAGCTTCAGGTGCCTGGTAGCTGGTGGTGATCCAAGACTGATTCATCTTTATGAAGGTCAGTCGATCAACCGAGTCGGTGGACAGGCGCACCCTGTGATCGGTGACAAAGCCTCCATCAGCACTGAATGTGCGTTTGGTGAAAGAACGGCTGGATGCAGGACAGGCCAGTAGCTCAATAGTGCATACTGTGCAAGCTCTGCCAGTGATCCATCCTCAAGAACCCAGTAAGCCAGAGGATTTTCGGTGGGAAAGGTGTCCAAGTCTGACCTTGCCCCTAGGTATTCCTGCACCATGTTATATCAGACTCTGGCGATGGTTGCTGAACCAAACCGATCATACCTTGGGCTGCAGACTAAAAAAAATTCGTACATATCAGACTACACCTTCCGCCACTTCTGCTACTGACCGAAGCCTCAGCAACTCGTCGTCCAGGACCAGGAGTTTGTAACTCCCAGTCTCCTTGGGAACGCGCTTGATTGACAGACCCTTTCTTTCTGCAAGGCCTCCCTGAGATGTCTCATCCTCTGCTCCCTCTGCGACGGCAAGATAAGGTCCGCAATCTTACCCTTGTACCAGATGGATCAAGGAGAGTGGCCAACCAGTAATGGTCCCTCTCCTTTGATCCGAAGAATATCAAGGATCCTTCTGCAGGCTTTGCAGGGATCCAGGGAGGCCATGCAACGTAGGTTAGCTGAGGCATTCGGTCTGGCTCGATCTTCTGGTCACTGAGGAACGACATGATCGGCCCGCGCAGCCACCTCCTCCCATTGCCCACGTCACAAGTCTCACTGAGGTATTGTTGGGACTGGGTAAATTCTATCCCTCTAAGAAGCGCACTGCTGCTGCTGTAGAGCGAT
>JAQSEC010004143.1:9415476-9434622 GCA_028564925.1 Lithobates sylvaticus | reverse complement strand
AAAAAAATACACTAATGATTAAAAAAAAAACCTAAAAAACAGCAAAGTTAGCCCATTTTTTTCGTCAAAGTTAATTTTGATTACCTGTTTTTGTGTATTTAATATATATATATATTTTTTTTAGTTATCTAAATTATACATATAAGTGAACTGATTGGAGGTTTTGTTTTGTTTAATAAAATGTAAGAATTTTTCTGAATCACTTATTAATTAAGGCTGCTTTCACACTGGAGCGGGCAGGCATTGAGGGTAAAACGCTGCTAGTTTTAGCGGTGCTTTACTGTCATTTTAGCGGTGCTATTCGGCTGCTAGCGGGGCAATTACAGTGGTGTGAAAAAGTGTTTGCCCCTTCCTCATTTCCTGTTCCTTTGCATGTTTGTCACACTTAAGTGTTTCGGAACATCAAACCAATTTAAACAATAGTCAAGGACAACACAAGTAAACACAAAATGCAATTTGTAAATGAAGGTGTTTATTATTAAAGGTGAAAAAAAATCCAAACCATCATGGCCCTGTGTGAAAAAGTGATTGCCCCCTAAACCTAATAACTGGTTGGGCCACCCTTAGCAGCAACAACTGCAACCAAGCGTTTGCGATAACGTGCAATGAGGCTTTTACAGCGTCCTGGAGGAATTTTGGCCCACTCATCTTTGCAGAATTGTCCTAATTCAGTTACATTAGAGGGTTTTCGAGCATGAACGGCCTTTTTAAGGTCATACCACAACATCTCAATAGGATTCAGGTCAGGACTTTGGCTAGGCCACTCCAAAGTCTTCATTTTGTTTTTCTTCAGCCATTCGGTGGTGGACTTGCTGGTGTGTTTAGGATCATTGTCCTGCTGCAGAACCCAAGTTCGTTTCAGCTTGAGTACACGAACAGATGGTCGGACATTCTCCTTCAGGATCTCTTGGTAGACAGCAGAATTCATAGTTCCTTTTATCACGGCAAGTCTTCCAGGTCCTGAAGCAGCAAAACAGCCCCAGACCATCACACTACCACCACCATATTTTACTGTTGGTATAATGTTCTTTTTCTGAATGCAGTGTTCCTTCTACGCCAGATATACTTGGACACACACCTTCCAAAGAGATCCACTTTTGTCTCATCGGTCCACAGAATGTTGTCCCAAAAGTCTTGGGGATCATCAAGATGTGTTGTGGAGAAATTGAGACGAGCTTTGATGTTCTTTTTGCTCAGCAGTGGTTTTCTCCTTGGAACTCTGCCATGCAGGCCATTTTTGCCCAGTCTTTTCCTGATGGTGGAGGCATGAACGCTGACCTTAACTGAGGCAAGTGAGGCCTGCAGTTCCTTGGACGTTGTTGTGGGGTCTTTTGTGACCTCTTGGATGAGTCGTCGCTGCGCTCTTGGGGTAATTTTGGGCGGCCGGCCACTCCTGGGAAGGTTCACCACTGTTCCATGTCTTCGCCATTTGTGGATAATGGCTCTCACTGTGGTTCGCTGGATTCCCAAAGCTTTGGAAATGGCTTTATAACCCTTTCCAGACTGATAGATCTCAATTACTTTCTTTCTCAATTGTTCCTAAATTTCTTTGGGTCTCGGCATGATGTGTAGCTTTTAAGGATCTTCTGGTGGACCTTACTGTGTCAAGCAGCTCCTATTTAAGTGATGCCTTGATTGTGAACAGGTGTGGCAATAATCAGGCCTGGGTGTGGCTAGAGAAATTGAACTCAGGTGTGGACAACCACAGTTATAGTATGTTTTAACAAGGGGGGCAATCACTTTTTCACACAGGGCCATGATGGTTTGGATTTTTTTTCACCTTTAATAATAAACACCTTCATTTACAAATTGCATTTTGTGTTTACTTGTGTTGTCCTTGACTATTGTTTAAATTGGTTTGATGTTCCGAAACACTTAAGTGTGACAAACATGCAAAGGAACAGGAAATGAGGAAGGGGGCAAACACTTTTTCACACCACTGTATAACCCAGCTAGCGTCCGAGGAAGTGGTTAAATGCACCCATCTGGCGACGCTGCCGAATCGCTTTGCAGGCGCTTTAACAGCAGTGCTCATTAATTTCAATGGGCAGGAGTAGTGGTGTACACCGCTCCATAGGACTTTTTTTTTTAACATCCTGCCAGCGCATCTCCTCAGTGTGAAAGCACTCGGGCTTTCACACTGAGACTGCAGGGGAGCCATTTTGCAGGCACTTTACAGGCGCTATTTTTAGCCCAAAAGCACCTGAAAAACGCTTCAGTGTGAAATTTTAGATTTTTGGAGATGGAGGGGAAAAAAAAAAATCGCCCCAAAAAAAAAAAAAATAAAAAAAATCGGCATCATATATCGGCCATCGGCCGCCGTGATTTCTAAATATCGGCATCGGCATCGGCCAGAGAAAAACCCATATCGGTCGACCTCTAATATTGATTGGTTTGCGCAAAATTATAGTGTGTACAAGTATGGGATACATTAATGGAATTTCTATTTATTTTTACTAGTAATGGTGGCGATCAGCAACTTATAGCGGAACTGCGATATTGCAACGGTCATTCGAACACTAACTGACGCTTTTGACACTTTTTTGGTAAAACCAATGACGCTAATACAGTGATCAGTGCTAAAAATATGTATATCACTGTACTAATGACACTTGCTGGGAAGGGGTTAACATTGGGGGCGATCAAAGGGCTAAATGTGTGCCTAAATGTGAATGAAAATAAGTGCGGCGCTCAAATGTTCAATAGTGATTATTAAACACAATTAGGAGATAATATCAAAAAACATATTACCCAAATCAATATAAATAACCAGTGATGGAAATGTGTTCTATAAATGACATCCAATATAATACAAATATTGCATGAAACTGATTGTATAAGGAGGACGTGACCTCAAAAACTATCACAAACTAAACAATATTGTGTCTCATATCTTTAGACAATAAATAAATAATTGTAGTGAAAATGAATTAATAAATAATACACCATATAGTGACAAAAGTGAATATATTAAAACATTAAGTGATTTGTGCGGCTTGTCTGATGTATTCCGTCACCGATTATGGGAAGGCTTACCGACTAAAGTGGACTCAGATGGGCTTACGCCGTATGAGTCAAAATTGCTGTGTGGTGTTTGCAATACACCGATGTGGGCAGTAGTTCCAGTTGGTGATGTATGGTGACCACCGACAAGTCTTTGCGCTGAATAGTTGATGGTAACTCAAGATAGGAGTAGTAGGCAGGTATGGTATGTGGCTCATCCCCAAAGGTGTTACCGATAAAGAGAAATGAGACCATATAGCGTGATACCGTCAGGCAAAATATAATTTAATAAATAAAAGAATGGGTACTCACATGTACAAAGATTTAGTAGGCATGTATAAAAAAGGAATTGGCAGCAGTGGCATCAGCAATTCGTATCCCGACGCGTTTCGCCTTAATGAGGCATCATCTGGGGGGTGTGCCTAGCTGGTGTTTCAGTATAGTGGGGGAGGTGCTTTTACTAGTGGAAGGCATGGATCTGTGTTTCTGCTTTACAGGAACACAGGATCCATGCCTTCTGTACTGACAGAACGACAATCTGCCTGTGTATAGAACGATCCTCAGGTGCCGGCGGACATCAACATAAGTGCATGGTTACTGGGTGGCAGGGGTTATTGGGTTACAGAAAGGTGTAAAATCTGTGGTGCTTGGTGACAGGGGAGCCAGTGTAGGGGGAGCTTAGAGGCGCAGAGTCAGGAATGAATAAAGGTGAAGTGAGAAGGCTTCTAGGTGACCAGGGAGGGAGGGGGATTGGGGTGGCAGTGGTTGGGTGGCGGGGAGGTGAAATAATCAGGGGTGCAAGGAAGGTGCAGTATAATGGGTGCAGTGACAAGGCTGCTGAGTGACAAGGTGCAGGGTTTGGGGTTCAGTGGCAGCGAGGTGCAATCTAGAAACATAAAAGATCCGTTAAACTTCTTTAAAAAGCTAAAACAAATGACCAGAACATAATCATAGTAGGATGGAGAGACATAGATCAAGAGGCTACTCCAAATCTACCATCCCTCTGAGGAATTGGAAATAGTTACCTAATCCATAGTTACCTAATCACAGACAAACAAATCACTGACTTGAATGGTACCAGCTGATTGGAGAAAAGCCAACGTGGCACCAATATTTTAAAAAGAGCCAAGATATATCTTGGGGAACTCCAGATCAATTAGCCTAACATCAATAGTCTGCAAGCTATTGGAAAAAATGCTTCTAAACACAAATGCTCTTAACCACCGCTAAACGTGCATAAACGCGGTATGTAAAAGCGGCAAAACTGACGTCGGTTACTAGCTGTCAAGTTCCGAGTGTTCAGAAGAGGTTTTCAAATGTCCTGTGTACATGAAGCCTTATGTTAATAGAAAGACACCAAAAAGGCATTTAGAGGCAGCCTTGGAATCCACAACTGCTGAATTAAATCTTGAAAACGTTTGCTAAAAATACCAAATGACTGTATATGTACACAGTTAAACTTCCTACACAAGAACACCTATTTAATGGATGTGATGCTGATAGACTGTATATACATGAACATTAAACAACGCTGACACCTAGTGGTATGTAGAGATGGAATGAATACTCTCATTATTGTACTTATTTAGATGTTGTGTGTTATTTCTTTATTTTTGTACTTTATCACACTCTACCATCTGATATCCAGCATAAATATCTTGACAGAAATAATTTTTGCGCTTGTCACTACAGATAGACCTCACAAACAAACTAAAGTAACTGGCAAAAATGAAAATAATTACCATATTTCCTCTGTTGTCAATATAAATACTTTTTCAGGTGATTCAGGTTGTGAAAATGATCAATCTCACTTTCCTAACTGCATCTAGATAGTTCAGTAAAGGTTTGGATAGCTTCAATTTAGGAACATCATGTGACTGTTATATCAAAGTCAATTTGCAGAATGTGGAACTTGATTAAAGTAATAATAAACCTTCAGTTTTAAGCACTTCCAGCAGCTGATTTAAAGTGGAATTAAACACCACTATTTTTTTTATTCAATGGGCCCCCCGGAGCTTTAAGCTATAATGTGCTCCATCTTCTCCCATTCTTCCTGCCGGGCCATGATGACGTCATTCCAGTGAATGCACACAGAAGTCCCATCATCACAGCACATATAGCGGGAAAAAAATTATAAAAATGTCATATGGGTACAGTGTAGCATGACCGCGCAATTGTCATTCAAAGTGTGACAGTGCTGAAATCTGAAAATTGGCCTGGGCAGGAGGGGGGTTTAAGTGCACAGTAAGCAAGTGGTTAAAAAAAACCTGGATTCTTTCATTAATGTACATAATATAACTGGGTACTGACATTTATAGGTAAAGTTGGTCCAGGAAAAATCTGATTGCCTCTCGGGGGATCAGGAAGGAATTTCCTGGGGTTTTTCGCCTTCCTCTGGATCAACTGTGTTTAACCGCTTCAGCACCGGGCCATTTTTTACCCTTCCTTACCAGAGCACTTTTTGCGATTCGGCACTGCGTCGCTTTAACTAACAATTGCACAGTCGTGCGACGTTACACCCAAACAAAATTGACGTCCTTTTTTCCCCACAAATAGAGCTTTCTTTTGGTGGTATTTGATCACCTCTGCGGTTTTTATTTTTTGCGCTATAAACAAAAGAAGAGCCACAATTTGGAAAAAAAACACAATATTTTTTACTTTTTGCTATAATAAATATCCCATTTTTAAAAAAAAAAAACGATTTTTTTCCTCAGTTTAGGCCGATACATAAAAAAATCGCAATAAGCGTATATTGATCGGTTTGCGCAAAAGTTATAGCGTCTACAAAATAGGGGATAGATTTATTGAATTTATTTATTTATTTTTTTTACTAGTAATGGCGGCGATCTGCGATTTTTTTTTTCGTGACTGCGACCTTGCGGCGGACATATCGGACACTTTTGACACATTTTTGGATTGTGTATATGTGATTGTATGTGGGGCTGTAGGGGTTAATGTGTTCCCTAATAGAAGTGATTCTAACTGTGGGGGGAGGGGACTCAAGGGGAGAAGACCGATCATTTTTTTACTTTGATTGGTTGAACTAGATGGACCTGTGTTTTTTTTTTCAACACTGACATATGACGTCCACCCAGGATGGTAGATCCACCTTGTGGGCATCATATCCGCTGAAAATGGACCTGTGTTTTTTTTCAACCTGACTAACTATGTAACATTATCCCGCTGAAAGAGGCCACTGCCATCAGGGAATACCGTTTCCATGAAGGTGTGTACTTGGTCAGCAGCAATGTTTAGGTAGGTGGTACATATCAAGTAACATCCACATGAATGGCAAGACCCAAGTTTTCCCAGCAGAACATTGCCCAAAGCATCATACTGACTTGCTGGCTTGCCTTCTTCCCATACTGCATCTTGGTGTCATCTCCTCCCCAGGTAAGTGACGTACACGCACCCAGCCATCCACATGATGTAAAAGAAAATGTGATTCAACAGACCTCTAGGCCCACCTCAATCCATTAGAATGCATGTGCTTCCACTGTGGGGACTCTCATAAATTTACAAGAGAAACTTTTTAGAACTTTTTAGAACTGCAGGTAATGCAGGGTTCCATGAAGTGGCCTTGCAGCTTACGCATGCATTTGCAAATGTGTGCTAACTAAATCCCTGTTTTTAATGCATACTGTTAGGTTAATTTGGTCAGTAAGCAGACTGGTTGGTGAGTTGATTTCTCTGGTTTTGTCTTGCATGCGTTGCCCTTCCATGTGCTCACCCAAGGATAGTTTATGGCGACTCTTCGCCGCATGAAACGCTCTTAGTGTCGCTCTAACTAGTGGGTGTTGTTGTTGTTGTTGTAGACTGTGTGGTCATTTCTTCCATGAAATCCAAGGGAGGAATCTCAGGGACAGAGTCGACGAGGCCTCCTCCAAGGTGACCCAGTCTTTCTGTTCCCTATGGCAATTACAATCCAGGATTCTAGCTAAATGTATCTCAAAGTGGTAAAGTTTAAAATCTCAGAGACCAATACCCCCCCATTCTTTCGGCTTGGTAAGAGTGTTGAGTTTGATGCGTGGTTTTCGCCCCATCCAAATAAAGGTGCGCATGATGGCATTAAGTCGTTTAAAAAACTTGCAAGGGAGTGGTATAGGCAAAGTATGGAAATGGTATAGAATTCTAGGCAGAATTACCATTTTGAGTATGGCAGCTCTGCCAAACCACGAGAAGGGCCTGCACATATAAGAAACTTAGCGAATCGCAGATGCAGCAATGCGGATGAGCATCCACGCTACCCTCTGGCACCAGACGGCCTATTTAAGGGGCGCACTGACCTATAACGGATGCTGACTGAACTTCAGCTGTTCCTGTATCCTATTGCATCCTGTTGTTACTTGCCTGTTATCCGTTGCTGAACCTTGGCTTTCCTTGACCTTGCTGCTGGACTCTCCTACACTTCTGATTACTGGTTCCTGATCCTGGCTTCCCATTTGATCCTGCTCTTGCCTGATGTCTTGATACCTTGCTGCCCGCCTGCTACCGAACCCGGCTATCCTTGTGACTTCACTTCTGTCTCATGTTTGGCTCTATGCTGCCTCCTGGGTATCTGCAACTACGTTCCTGCAACCTGCTGCGAGTTTCTGCCTTCCAAGAGTTGCATCTTCTGCTTCAAGCTTCTGGGGCTACATCTGCAGGCACTCGTGTTCCTCCTGTCCCTTGGTTCCTTCTGTCTCCACTCTCAGTGGGACCTGGGCTGGAGCTACAAGAGAGGCTGACCTTGTCACTTCAGACTCTGACCAGGTACGTGACAGGATAGTTGTCCAACCCTTCAGGTCTTTTTGTATATTGCTTAACAGGGGAAGGAAGTTAGCGTTATAAGTATCCACAAGATTGCCCTTGAGTCTAATTCCTAGGTATGTTATGGCCGAATTTTCCCATTTAAACGAGCATGAGGCGTGCGCTCTAGCAAGAGGCTCAGGATGTACTGTAAGATTAAGGGCTTCTGATTTAGTATAATTTATTTTCATATTACATAAGCTTTAGTGAGGTTTGGGATTGAAATATGTGGCTGAGCAAGAAAGAATAGGAGGTCACCAGCGTAAGCTGCTATTTTGTAAGTGTTATAACCTATCTGAAATCCTCTTATGTCTGGGTTTGCGTTTGGTCACGCGGATAAAGGGTTCTAATGATAATATGTAGTCACACAAAATGTGCTCTCTATCTCCTTGGAAGTCCGGGGGTTTATGGGACATGGGCAGATTATAAAGCTTGGTGTAAAAGGCGTGGAATTGCGACGCAATATGATCCAGTTGGATATGGGTTGACCCTCTGAGTTCTTAATGGATAGGATAGATCGAGCGTGGGTTAATGTTTTTAGGGCTTTTGCAAGAAATTTGCCACATTTATCCCTGTGCTCATAGTAGAAACCCTTCTTAAAATAAACAATGCGCTTCGCCTTAAGATTGAGCAAGATTAACATTTTTCACGCGTTTCCAACAGTTCTGTAGAGACGGCTTCCACGCGGGACTGCTTATGTTGGTTTTCTAAGGCCGCAATTTTTCCCGCTAGTGTCCCAGTTATTTTATTGGCTTCCTTTTTCTTGTGGGTTCCAAGGCGTTTTTCCCGATATGACGCACTTATGCGCCTTCCAAATTGTCAGGGGAGACATTCCTTCTGTGTCATTAAGCTGAAAGTATGTTTTTAGTGCTACGGCTATCTGTTGGGAAGTACTGGGGTCAGTCAATAAGGTAGGGTTCAACCGCCAACTGCACATTCCGTGAGGTTTATCCGTCTGTGTCAAGGAAATCGATACTGGACAATGGTCTGAAAGAGTTTGTATGCCTATGTGAGCAGCACGCAACAGGGGTAAGTCACGTTGCATGATGAACACATAGTCAATGCACAAATGTTTTTTATGCAATGGTGAGTAATAAGTAAAATCTCTATCTGTCAGGTGTACCAAGCACCATGCATCCACTAGTGACAGTAAATTCAATAGGATTTAAATTTTCTGTAGGATTCAGTATGAAATGCCAGATTTTCCATTGGAGGTGTCCTGCAATGAAAGTAGAGGGATATTAAAATCACCTCTCAAAATTATACAACCAGTGGCAAAACTGTTTAGTTCATCCACAAGGTGGCAACAGAATGCAAAGTGCCCTGAATTAGGGAAATATGCATTTTCATTGGTTATTGGTCTGTTGTGCCACATTCCCTTCAGGAACAAGAATCTGCCTTGGGGGTCTGCGTATTGCTGAGATAGTGTAAAGTTTGCATGTTTATGCTCAATATGAACACTCCCTTGGACTTGTGGTTTGGGTTTGGCGCGTGGTACACCTCTAGAAAATGTCTATCAAACCGTTTTGGTATGTAGCGAGTTTAAAAGTGCGTCTCTTGTATGAAAACAAAGGTCGGCTAAGCTTTTTTCAATTCCCTCAGAAGTGATACCCTTCTCTCTGGGATATTAGGCCCCTCAAGTTGTGTGAAATCAGGGTGGGGTACCTCCCCAGTGAAGAGTATGCCATTCTGGTCGGTTTGGGATTGAGGGGTAGAAAAACCTCCTATCACCAGGACAAAAATAAAAAATGGGGAAGGAAAGTCCCCTGATTAACAGGGAAATTATGTAAGGCAATGAGCACTCGTCTAATAATTGTAGTTGTGTCTACAGCAGTGAGTACCAAAAAGGGAAAAAAATAATGCAAAATAAGGCACTATATGTAGAGCACAGTGTAGGGTACGTGGGAGAAACAAGAGGGATATTAGAAAGCTGAATAATCTGTCTAGATAGAAAGGCAAAGACAGCTCCCTCCTGCAGCCTAATATACAGGGCCGGATTTCCCACAAGGCCACCGAGGCCTTGTGGGTGCAGTGGTGCAGGGGCGGCGCCGCATGCAGGGCTGATCCTAGGCTGCTCGGGGTGCAGTGCTCCCGAGTGCCAGAGAGGTGGGGGCGCTGAAGCGCCAGAGTGTTTCCTTCCCTCCTCCTCTTGTTCGTTTGCAGAGGCGGCTCTCTCCACCGCTGTGTTTCCTGCTCAAGCCCCTCCCCGCTCCCTCCTCCTGTCAGAGAAGGAGAGCAGCCGGGGATGAGATCAGAGGCGGAGCGGCTGATCTCTGTGTGGAGCGTGACCAGCGGCAGCCGTGGAGTGATGTTGCGGGGCGGTCCGTGCCTGACACGTTCTATTCCTCCTCTCTGTTTCTCTCTCCTGCCTGCTTTGAACAACTGCTCTCCACCCGGGCTACGCAGCTGCACATTGTCCTCTTCTCTCCAGCTGCCGCCCGGGTGATTTTATGTACCATATTGGAGGGGGGGTCTGTACTAATGCAGGGTGGGGATCTGTACTAATGAAGGGGGGTCTGTACTAATGGAGGGGGGTCTGTACTAATGGGGGGGTCTGTCCTGAGGGGGTCTGTACTAATGGAGGGGGAGGGTCTGTCTTGGGGGTCTGTACTAATGGGGGGTCTGTCCTGGGGGTGTCTGCATTAATGGAGGGGGGTCTGTATTAATGGAGGGGGGTCCTGGGGGGTCTGTACTATTGGAGGGGGGGGTCTGTCCGGGGGGGTCTGTACTATTGGAGGGGGGTGGTTTGTCCTGGGGGGTCTGTACTATTGGAGGGGGGTGGTTTGTCCTGGGGGGTCTGTACTATTGGAGGGGGGTGGTTTGTCCTGGGGGGTCTGTACTAATGGAGGGGGGGTTCCTGAGGGGGTCTGTACTAATGGAAGGGGGGTTTTCCTGAGGGGGTCTATACTAATAGAGGGGGGTCTGTCCTGGGGGTCTGTACTAATGGAGGGAGAGAGAGAACCCCGCTGCCCTGCACCACCAGGGAAAGGGAAAGCCACACAGCCTAGCGCCATCCCTGGTGGAGAATGGAATGGAGTCATTGCAGGAATACAGATCTGGGTGCTCCCCAGCGTAGTCACCACTGGAAATTCAGCGTGAGCTGACTCCTAATCAGAGGAACCGTTGCTGTATCGCTGGGTCAGGTGAGAGGGCCGATCGGCCATTATCTACTAACGTCCATAGGAACTGCAGTCTCTGACCATCTCCTGTACTATGTCTGCAGTCACTGACCATCTCCTGTACTATGTCTGCAGTCTCTGATCTCCTGTACTATGTCTGCAGTCTCTGACCATCTCCTGTACTATGTCTGCAGTCTCTGACAGTCTCTTGTATCATAACTACAGTCTCTGACTATCTCTTGTATCATGTCTGCAGTCTCTGACCATCTCCTGTACTATGATTGCATAAAGGACGAGAATGGTGGTGTGTGTGTGTGGGGTGGGGGGGGGGGGGGGGGGTGCGGCATTGAAGGACCCGGCCTTGGGGCGGCAAAGGGAGTAAATCCGGGCCTGCTAATATAACGTAATAAATGCAAACAAATGTAACACTGACTATATAAAAACCAATAGCATGTTTAAATCCAGTAAGAGGCAGAACATACTACCATTTAACATATAGCATACAGGTATCATGCATTCTCCTTAAGTGTAGTATCAACATCACAGGGTCAGCAATAAGATAGCAGAGGGCATATAGGTTTAGGAACTCTGTTGAGGTACCATTGGGCCTCTATATAGAGTAATGTGGGCAACAGAGAGGCGGGACCCAGGAAATCTTTGTGCCCAGATTAGGGCAACCAGGCAGAATGGGGTGGCGGTTAATAAAAGAAACAGAGAGCAACGTTCAAGTGCCCGCCTAGTTGGCAACCAAAGTAACACCCTCAGTGGGATTGAGGAAATCAAGAGGAACATAAGTTAAACAGCCATGGCAGTATCATATGGCACTTGCAGCAGTGGGAAATGCCAATGCAAAAAGACCAACCACTAAGTACTTCAGGTGTAATCTTTCTCAAAGGGTCCGCACCCTGCTGCTTTTGGTATTTCCCCTTCTTAGACACATGTTTGCGGTGTAGCCGGTGGGCTGTGAGGCAACAGAGGAAACCGGAATTCACGGTACCAATCCAGGAGATCCACAGGTGGTATTTGGAGAGCTTCACAGAACAATGGTAATTCGTCTGGGGTCTTGAGGATGTGATGGACTCCATCCAGAGTGACAGACAGGGCAACTGGAAACTTCCACCTGTATGTAAGGTTGTGCTCCTTCAGGGACTCCAGCAAAGCCCTGCGATTGCCCAGAGTGATCAGGGATAGATCTTGAAATAGGGTGATCTTGTGCTCAATAAAGGAGATTAGCTCACTTTGAAGGGCATGAGCTAGGATTTATTCCTTAAGTTTGTAGTTTTATATGCAGCAAATGATGTCTCTGGGTGGAGCGGGCTCATTCGGACGGGTCTGAGAGCCCTATGAGCCTGCTCAAAGTCAATAGTAGTGTCTGCAGGTCTCTCCAGTAAGTTGTTAAAAATGAAGGACAGAGCTGAGGTGATTTGTTTAAAAGTTATTGTCTCTGGCACACCCCTCACCCTGATATTTTGTCTCCTGTCCCTATTATCTAGATCTTCAAGATGGTGATTGACTGCAATTAGCTGGGTGGTATGAGCATTAGATGCTGACTCTAAACTGGTGATTGCTTTATCCCTCTTATGCCTCAGGCATTCTGTGCTATGCACTTTCTCATTCAGGGCCAGCAGGTCAGCTTTCAGCTCCGTGATAACAGAGGAGAAAGTGTTCTTGATATCAGCTACAAATGCTGACATGTCTGCATAAGACAGAGGGTGGTCAGGGGTAGAGCGGTGTTTCACCATGTCCTCAGATGCGAGTTGTGACTCCTTGATGTAGTCATCCTCATGGTTATCAGGTGCCATCTTGAACGAGCCTGCACCTTGAGCTGCCTGTTGCTCGGACCTGAATAAGTCCGGTATGCTGTGGGATCGATGAGGAGCACCGTGCAGGTGTACCGGACTGGAGCTGATTAGGTTTGCCCATATCCTGAATCCATCGTGTCAGTGTAAGGCTAGAAGGCTGCGGGGAGAGCGGAGCTCCTTCTCTATGCTGCCATCCGCTCTGCTAGCCAAGCCACGCCCCCTTCACCAGATTTCTTGAGTTGGGTCAAATAAAGCTTGATTCCCAAACATGTATGTGTCTTGTTGTCTTGTCTTCATTCCTGTCCTCTACTGTGTGCTGATTATTATTGAACCCAGAGTCTTTGATTACACCTAGTACTCTAGCATGAGGGGAGAGACTGATAGTTGTATCATTGATCTTGATGGAAAATTCATGGAGGAGCGCACAAGTGGGGGGGGGGGGGGGGAATTGTTATTAAGTGACCCAAAGAAAAGAGGTGGTGTCCAAGAACACAGCCTGAGCGCTAAATATCCTTATTCAACAAGAATAATTCATATACATTCACTACTTAATGACCCTGTAATCTATTTTTCATGAAATCGTTCCTAAAGCCTGGTACACACCACCATTTTTTATTTCATTTAACCCTGTGGGTTGAATATAAAAAACTGACAGCTCCGGTTTGAGCCGCTTCACTAACGATATAATGTTAGTGCAGCGATCTCTACTGCTGTTCTTTTGTGTTCTGACAGGGGGGTGGCCATTGGCTGAGAGCACTGATTGGAAGCTGGCCAGGTTCTGTCGGACTGGCTGCCATACACACAGGCTGAATGTCAGACGTTTTTTATTGAACTGGCTGATGTTGCCTGACATTTGGCCTGTGTGTACTAGGCTTTAAAGTGTTTTATTGCCTCTTTGTAGCATTCTCTGTGATCTCCCAAACCTCTTGGAATAAGCAGTACATGTTTGTTGAGGCCATATGCCTGCTCTGTGCACACTGCACATTCCATAGCCTTAGTCCCTGTCAGGAGTGAGCTAGAGAGGGTGGTTTCTACATACAGTGAAACCATGAAGAATGAACGTAGAGACCCTCTAATAGGAAGCAGCAAAAATAAAAGACTGGAGATTTGGAGAAGGCTGATTGTAGAAGATGAAGGTACTTTTTTGATTAAGGAGTACCTACTGGAGTAGAATTTGTGTTACGATTTGTGGTGCTGCACTTTTCCTTGTGGAGGTTAACCACTTCAGCTCTCGCACCTCTTTACCACCTATGGACCAGACCATATTTCATATTTCTGCTATGTGTCTGTTTATGAGTCTATAACTTTGTAATTACTTACAGTATTTAAAAGGCCAAAAGTGAGCAAATAAAAGCAACGGTTACATATACTTTAAGACATGAGATGACTGTTATGCCCCGTACACACGATCGGACTATCCCGCGGCGTAGGGATTCCCCTTTAAATCCATACCAGGTGGCGGGGCTAGCAAGGTGTCATTGTCGCTGATCGAGGCGGCGGCATTGAATTCCTTCGCTAGTCCCATCTAAATGAACGGACTTTACTCCGTGTGTGGGCCAAGTCCGTTCATTTCAAAAGTCCCGCGGACTTCCGCCACAACTCCGGTGGATTGTCCACGGAAAAGTCCGGGCGTGTGTGGGCAAGTCCACACGTTCGGAAAGTCCGGCAGACCTCCGTTGGAAAGTCTGGCGGAAAAGTCTGATCGTGTGTACGTGGCATTAGCTGAACTAAATCAGTTGTATGCCTGTAGCTACAGCAGGATCAATGAAGAAATGTCCTATGGTTTTAAGTATGCCCAAGCAATTATTGTTGCCTTTCCTGAAAATGTTGTAAGTTAACTAAGTAAGGTTCTGTAGTTGGCCTTCAAATTCACAAAGAAATAAAAGAATGTCTCTTTACATATAATTATACATGGTTAAGTCTAAACCCCTAGCTTTATATTTATCTCAGCATGGGTATCCTTTCACTTTCTTGACCACGGTTATATATATATTACTTGTTAGTTCTGTAACCCAAATGAAAAACGTATTTTCTCTTTACAGTGGCGGTGGTGACACATAGATGCTTCCATCAGTCTGGGTTTTTTCCCCTTTAGAAAAGTTGTATGTTTTAGTAAAATTGGGGAAAGCATTGGGTGCCACTCTCTGCAGCCTTGGACGGTATAGTACAGGAGTCATTTATAGTTGTAGGAATGATTGCTTATTTTTAGTTGGAGGGCATTAGCTTCAGTCTTATCTCATTTATGTCACTGTTGCTGCTCCATGTACCTGTTCTAATATGGCTCTTGGTATTGTATCTGTCTGTTTTTCTTTTTTGACAAATGCTCATAAAATTTTTTTGCACTTGATTGCCTCACTCCTGTGTAAGAAAAAAATGAAAATAAAAAATTAAATAAATAAACTCATAGAGAAATTACAGGTTTTCTAAAATTAAAGTGTCAATCCTGAGAGTAATGCCCTGTACATACGATAGGATTTTCAGACAACAAAATCCATGGGATTTTTTCCCCGATGGATGTTGGCTCAAACTTGTCTTGCATACACACGGTCACACGAAGTTGGTCGGAAATTTCGAACGTCGCGAACGTGGTGACGTACAACACGTACGACGAGCCGAGAAAAATTAAGTTCAATAGCCAGTGCTGCTCTTCTGCTTGATTCCAAGCACGGGTGGCACTTTGTGCGCCGGAATTGTGTACACACGATCGGAATTTCCGACAACGGATCTTGTTGTCGGAAAATTTGAGAACCAGATCTTAAATTTTGTGTGACGGAAATTCCTATGGAAAATGTGTGATGGAGCATACACACGATAGGAATTTCCAACAACATGGTCCTATCGCACATTTTCCGTTGGAAAGTCCGACCGTGTGTACAGGGCATAAGGCTGCCATATTGCATAGAGGACTTTAATGAAGCCTAGGTCTTTCTGCACAGTAAAATATGTATTTTTACAAGTACTGCTCTATGTAACTTCATGGAAAATGTTTCCTGTTTTTAATAAGGATTTCTCTTTAACCCATAAATGTAAAGTTCATAACCATTACATGTTGTTAAGCTCACAATTGCAACTGAACAAAGGGCATTTTTTCTTGATTCATAAGGTGTACTGTAAATCTATCTTTAGTTACAAGAAGTTGAAACTCTGAAAGAGGCAGAACTAGGCAGCAGAATGTTCTGAAGATTCCAGCTGGTATCAAAAGCTATATTCTGAAATCTCTGACTGAGCTCATTTTATTACCTTCTCCTCAAGATCACAGGGAATGTTACTCTGCACTTTTAATCTGAAAAGTTTATTTTCAGCATGAAAGAGAATAAAAATCAAATTTCAACCCAGTACATTTTAGACTGTAGATGCCTTCTGATTCTGATTATTCTGATTCCAAAATGTCCTAAAAAAGCAGAAGAAACACTGCTTTGAAAACTAGATCTGAGCCATTTTACAATAAATGGAATTCATACATTTGTCTTGGGTTTAGAACTATTTTTATCAAGCTGCTAGACATGACCTTCCCAATAGCAAAAGCATGTACCTATCTTAAACTTGTGATCATCTCATCACCTGGGAACAGTGGTACTGCGGTGGGACAACCTTGTCATGCGGTGGGTCCTCGTGCCAGCAGGGAAGCATCCAGTGGCAGGTTGTTATGATTCATGCTGGATTTAAATCACTGGATGAATTGTTGTGGGGTATTTCTATTTAACCACTTCAGCCCCAGAAGATTTAGCTGCTCAATGACCAGGCCATTTTTTGCGATACGGCACAGCGTCGATTTAACTGACAATTGCGTGGTCTTGCGACGCTGTACCCAAACAAAATGGACGTCCTTTTTTTCCCACAAATAGAGATTTCTTTTGGTGGTATTTGATCATATCTGCGGTTTAGATTTTTTTTGCTTTAAACAAAAAAAGAGCGACAATTTTGAAATAAAACACAATATTTTGTACCTTTTGCTATAATAAATATCCCCATTTTTTTTAGTTCAGGCCAATATTTATTCTTCTACATATTTTTGGTAATAAAAAAATCGCAATAAGCGTATATTTATTGGTTTGCGCAAAAGTTATAGCGTCTACAAAATAGGGGATAGATTTATGTAATTTTTATTATTTTTATTTTTACTAGTAATGGCGGCGATCTGCAATTTTTATCAGGACACTTTTGACACATTTTTGGGACGATTGACAATTATACAGCAATCAGTGCTATAAAAATGCACTGATTACTGTATAAATGTCATTGGCAGGGAAGGGGTTAAAACTAGGGGTCAATCAAGGGGTTAACTGTGTTCCCTAGTGTGTGTGAGGGGAGGGGACTGACTATAGGAGATGACAGACTGTGGTTCCTAGCTATTGGGATCTGCATCTCCTCTCCTCACAGAACAGGGATTTGTGTGTTTATACACACACGTCCCTGTTCTGCCTCTCGTGCCCGCGATCGCACGTGGCCGACGGTCATCGCAACCACCGGTCACAAGCATCAGCACCCCCACAGTGCAGCGGGCGCGTGCATGCGCCTGCTATCCTGTTTAAAGGAGCTGACGTACAGCTACGACGGTTCACGGGATCATGCTGACCTGCCGCAGTATAATAATGGCGGCTGGTCGGCAAGTGGTTAAAGCAGAACTAAATAGTAATATTAACTATTTTTAATCCTTATGCTACTAGCTTTTTTAAATAAATAGGAAACTATAGTACAGGTGGGGATGGGCGAATGGTTCGGCCCAAGCATAAGTTCGGGCCGAACTTTGATTGTTCGGATGTTCGGTGAACAATATGTGTCCTGCCTTAAGGGATATGTATCAATGGAAAAAAAAGTTTTAAAAACAGACGTTTTTTCGGGAGCAGTGATTTTAATAATGCTTAAAGTGAAACAATAAAAATTAAATATTCCTTTAAATATCGGGCCTGGGGGGAGTCTATAGTATGTCTGTAAAGCAGTTTTCCCATGTTTAGAACAGTACCACACCAAAATGACATTTCTAAATTACATTTCGTCATTTAAAACTGATTGCGGCTGTAATGAATTGTCGGGTCTTGGCAATATAGATAAAACTCATTGAAAAAAAACGGCATTGGTTCCCCCCCAGTCCATTTCCAGGCCCTTTGGGTCTGGTATGAATATTAAGGGGAACCCCAAACCAAATTTTTTTAAAATAATTGCGTGGGAGTCCCCCCAAAATCCACACCAGACCTGAAATGGAAATTAAGGTGAACCCTGCGCCAAAATAAAAAAAAAAATGGCGTAGGGGTTCCCCCCAAAATCTATACCAGACCCTTCATGTCTGGTATGGATTTTAAGGGGAACCTTGCTCCAAAATTGATAAAAAAATCCATACCAGACCCTTATCTGAGCACGCAACCTGGCAGGCCACAGGAAAAGAGGGGGGGCGAGAGAGTGGCCCCCCTCCTGAACCGTACCAGGCCACATTCCCTCAACATGGGGAGGGTGCTTTTGGGTAGCCCCCCAAAGCACCTTGTCCCCATGTTGATGGGGACAAGGGCCTCATCCCCACAACCCTTGCCCGGTGGTTGTGGGGGTCAGTGGGCGGGGGGCTTATCGGAATCTGGAAGCCCCCTTTAACAAGGGGACCCCCAGATCCTGGCCTCCCCCCCAAGTGTGAATTAGTAACAGGGTGCCAGTACCCCTACCGTTTCTCAAAAACAGTGTCAAAATGGTAAAAAAGACAAGAGACAGCTTTGGACAAGTCCTTAATAAAAAAAATAAAAAATAAATGTCCCACGATGTAAGTTCACACCGCCCGAGGGACCGAAAAAAAAAAGCTGCAACCGATCCGCCTCCATGGGAGGCTCCCGCCGACTGATGCGTCTTCACTGTGACAGCTCTTATATAACTGAGGAAGGGGCCACCCGCCCCACTCTGATATCACGGGGGCTTCTGGGTCACCAGGGACACAGACAGCAATAAAAACCTGACAGGTGTCCTAATCCCTCCCCACTCAAAACTAAGAAAAAGTTTGGACATTGTTGATGGGAAAAAACTAGCAACCTGTGGTGGAAGGAAAGAAAGTTGCAAAATCTCTGGCCTACTTTAGTTCACCTTTCCCAGAATCTGATGAAGTCAACTGTGTACTGTGATTAAAGCTGAATTTTGCCCCTTCTGTTGGTGTAGGCCAGGGGTAGGCAACCTGGGGCTCTCCAGCTGTTGTGGAATTACATTTCCCATGAGGCATTGCGAGGCTGGCAGTTACAATTACTGCCAGAGGCATGTTGGAACTTGTAGTTCTGCAACAGCTGGATGGCCCTAGGTTGCCTACCCCATGTATTGGCCATTTACGAACCTCTCAAAGATGGTGCCTATCCTGTTCTACCTTAATGCTAGTATATTGCTAAGATAATTCCTGTGCATGCGCTGTTTGTACTCTCCTCAGTCAGAGGAGCACTGAGCTCAGAGCTACTGTGACCTGGAAGAGG
>JAQSEC010004143.1:9402976-9410476 GCA_028564925.1 Lithobates sylvaticus | reverse complement strand
GTGATTTGTCCTGGGGGGTCTGTACTAATGGAGGGGGGTCTGTACTAATGGAGGGGGGTGGTTTGTCCTGAGGGGGTCTGTACTAATGGAGGGGGGTCTGCACTAATGGAGGGGGGGTGGTTCGTCCTGGAGGGGTCTGTACTAATGGAGGGGGGTGGTTTGTCCTTGAGGGGTCTGTACTAATTGAGGGGGGTGGTTTGTCCTAGGGGGGGTCTGTATTAATGGAGGGGGTGGTTTGTCATGGGGGTCTGTACTAATGTAGGGGGGGTGGTTTGTTCTGGGGGGTTTGTACTAATGGAGGGGGGGATGGTTTGTCCTGAGGGCGGTCTGTACTAATGGAGGGGGGTGGTTTGTCCTGAGGGGGGGTCTATACTGATAAAGAGGGGTGTTTTGTCCTAGGGGTCTATACTGATGGGGGGGTCTGTACTGAGTGAGGTGTTTATACTTAGTGGGGGGTCTACACTGATGGAGGGGGTCTATACTTAATGGAGTGGGGTCTGTACTGAGGGACGACTATAGTTGGTGGAGGGGGGTGATACCATGTTTTACTGCACCAGGGGACACCAACCCTAGTGACGCCACTGCAGCCACAGGCTCTTATTTCACCTCTCCTCCTCGTGCGCGCTGCTGTACTAATGAGCGGCGCACTATGTTTCTTCCCCCCACCTTCATATCGGCCAGGGAAGAAAAAACAAAGGAGCAAAGAAGAGGATTGTGGGACATGTGGTCCCAAGGACTGGCAGCCCCACTGTAACATGGAAACTGCAGCCCACACAACATGCGCAGCTGAATGGGAGAGAATGGGAGAGAGAAAGCCAGGAGCCCGGGAAAGCTTTCAGGGAAGTGTACCCAGGACTCCAGAGGGAGAGCACAGTGCTGAGAAAACACCATCAGAGAGAGAAAGCCACACAGCCTGGCGCCATCCCTGGTGGAGAAAGGAATTGAGTCATTGCCAGAATACAGATATGGGCTCTACCCAGCGGAGTCGCCACGGTCTATTCAGAGTGAGCAGACTCCTGATCAGAGGAACCGTTGTTGCTGTATCGCTGGGTCAGGTGAGAGGGACGATCGCCATTATTTACTAGCATCTATAGGAACTGCAGTCTCTGACCATCTCTTGTACCATGTCTGCAGTCTCTGATCATCTCCTTTATTATGTCTGTTGTCTCTGACCATCTCCTGTACCATGTCTGCAGTCTCTGACCATCTCTTGTATCATGTCTGCAGTTTCTGACCATCTCTTGTATCATGTCTGCAGTCTCTGACCATCTCTTGTACTATGTCTGCAGTCTCTGACCATCTCTTGCACTATGTCTGCAGTCTCTGGCCATCTCTTGTAAAATGTCTGCAGTCTCTGGCCATCTCTTGTAACATGTCTGCAGTCTCTGACCATCTCTTGTAACATGTCTGCAGTCTCTGACCATCTCTTGTAACATGTCTGCAGTCTCTGACAATCTTCTGTATTATGTGTGCAGCCTGACCATCTCCTGTACTATGATTGCAGTCTCGGACCGTCTTGTATCATGTCTACAGTCTCTGACCATCTCCTGTACTATGTCTGTGGGCTCTTTCTAACAGAAGCTGTGTGCATCAGAGAGACTCCCCTCCAGGTCTCATTAATGTACGCTTTTCCTGTATTTTCTTTATTGGTAAAAGATCATGGGAGGATCCCAGGTTAACGAACACTTCTTACGGGAACATCTCTGTGTTTTGTTATAGAGTCGTTGTCATAGAAACATTAGTAAAGGGGAGGAGTTGGTAAGATGACCACGCCCACGTGGGGGCGCCAGAAATATTTCTGCACCCAGGCGTCTGTGACCCTAGGATTGGCCCTGCCTATAACCCAGCACTAATCCACTCCACCCTGCCCTATAACCCAGCCGTAGTCTGCTCCACCCTACCGTAGTCTGCTCCACCCTGCCCTAGTCTGCTCCACCCTGCCCTAGTGTGCTCCACCCTGCCCTAGTCTGCTCCACCCTACCCTATAACCCAGCCCAAATCCACCCTGCCTTAATCCCCTCCACCCTGCCCTATAACCCAGCTCTAATCCTCTCCACCCTGCTGTAACTCACTCCACCCTGCCCTATAACTCAGCCCTAATCCACTCCACCCTGCCCTAAAACCCTGCCGTAGTCTGCTCCACCCTGCCTTAGTCTGCTCCACCCTGCCGTAGTCCGCTCCAGCCTGCCGTAGTCCGCTCCAGCCTGCCGTAGTCCGCTCCAGCCTGCCATAGTCTGCTCCACCCTGCCGTAATCCGCTCCAACCTGCTGTAGTCTGCTTCACCCTGCCTTAATCCCCTCCACCCTGCCCTATAACCCGAATAAAGCCGAATGCAGACCGAGTCACTGTCCCATCTGGAGCGCCACGGTTCCACCATTTAGGAAACAGTTGTTTATTGCTGCTGTCACCAGGGCATGGCAGCCTCAGGACAATGCTAGACAGAGATCAGGAGGCAAAGCAGCTTTGGATGGAGGGCAGAGACTGCTAGAGTTACCATTTTAAGTGTCCAAGCAGGTGATTGATTGTTAGGATGAAGGGCGGTTCTAGCAACCAATCACCTGCTAGGACACTTGAAAAGTTAACTCCGTCAGCGCCTGCCCTTCATATAAAGCTGCTGTGTCTTCCGCTGTATAAAGCTGAGTGAGGCTGCGCTGTGAATGGGGGGACAGAGCTGTTGGGTGATCTGTAATGTGAATGGGGAGGAGGGCTGTGGGGGCAAAGATGAGGAGGGCTTCCCAGTGAATGGGAGGAGCAGAGTTGAGGGGGCCTGTAATGTGAAATAGGGGAGCAGAGCTTAGAGGGGCTGCATTGTGAAGGGGGTGGCAGAGCTGAGGGGAACTGCAATGTGATTGGGGGCAGCAAAGCTTAGGGGGGTTGCAATGTGAATGGTAAGAGCAGAGCTGAGGGGGCTGCAATGTGATAAGGAGGCAGAGCTAAGGGGGGCTGCAATGTAAATGGAGGAAGCAAAATGGGGGGCTGAAGAGCTAAGGGGGGCTGCAATGTCAATGGGGGACAGAGCGTAGGGGGGCTGTAATGTGAATGGGAGCAGAGGATATTGCTGTGGGGGGGATGTGAAGGTGGGAGCAGAGGACACTACTGGGGGGTTGATGTGAAGGGGGACAGGGGACACTACTATTGGTGGGAAGTGATGTAATGGGGACAGAGGACACCACTGTCAAGGGAAAACAGTGGTATAAAAACGAGATTGTGATTTCAAAAGAGGGGGCTGTGATGCGAATAATCTTGGTCATCACACAAACAGGCGATTCGTTCGGACCTCAGGTGGAAATTTTTTTAAAGATTGGACCTGTGAATTTTAATTCAATACTCCTGGTGTACACTATACTATAATCCGCTATACCCTGCCCTAATCTGCTCCACCATGCCCCTACGGGCCTGGCTCCATCCGCCTAGTGCCTCTATAGAGAGGTAAATATTACATTTTTATAGAGATAAGCAAATATTAATTTTTATTTTTTGCTATATAATATATCCGGCCTGGCTCCACTCCATACGCCTAGTGCCTCTACGGGCCTGGCTCCATCTACCTAGTGCCTTTCTGGCCTGCGCTCCATCTGCCTAGTGCCCGATGGGCCTGGCTCCATCCGCCTAGTGCCTCTACGTGCCTGGCTCCATCCGCCTAGTGCCTCTATCCGCCTAGTGCCTCTACAGGTCTGGCTATATTCGCCTAGTGCCTCTACGGGCCTGGCTTCATCCGCCTAGTGCCTCTATGGGCCTGACTCCATTCGCCTACTGCCTCTACGGGCCTCGCTCTATCCGCCTAGTACCCAACCCGGACGTCCTCCATCCACCTAGTTCCCCACCGGGCCTTGCTGTATCTGTCTAGTGCCTCTACGGGCCTGGCTCCATCCACCTAGTGCCTCTACCAGCCTGGCTCTATCTGCCTAGTGCCTCTACAGGCAATGCTTCATCCACCTAGTGCCCAGCCGGGCCTGCCTCCATCTGCCTAGTTCCCACTGGGCCTGGCTCCATCCACCTAGTGCCTCTACAGACCTGGCTCCATCCCCTCTATGGGACTGCCTCCATCAGCCTAGTGCCTCTACTTGCCTGGCTCCGCCTGGTGCCTTTACATGCCTGGCTCCATCCGCCTAGTGCCTCTACGGGCCTGGCTCCATCCGCCTAGTGCCCTGCGGGCCTGGCTACATCCGCCTAGTACATCTATGGGCCTGGCTCCATCCGCCTAGTGCCCAGCCGGGCCTTCCTCCATCCACCTAGTTCCCCACCGGGCCTTGCTCCATCTGTCTAGTACCTCTACGGGCCTGGCTCCATCCGCCTAGTGCCTCTACGGGCCTGGCTCCATCTGCTCCTCCTAGGGCCTGGGCTCTCATCCTCTACCCTACGGGCCTGGCTCCATCCGCCTAGTGCCTCTACGGGCCTGGCTCCATCCCCTAGTGCCTCTACCATGCCTAGTGCCTCCTGGCTCCATCCGCCTAGTGCCTCTACGGGCCTGGCTCATCCGCCTAGTGCCTCTACGGGCCTGGCTCCATCCGCCTAGTGCCTCTACGGGCCTGGCTCCATCCGCCTAGTGCCTCTACGGGCCTGGCTCCATCCTAGTGCCTACGGGCCTGCTCCATCTGCCTAGTGCCTCTACGGGCCTCTGGCTCATCCGCCTAGTGCCTCTACGGGCCTGGCTCCATCCGCCTAGTGCCTCTACGGGCCTGGCCATCCGCCTAGTGCCTCTACCCTGCTCCATCTCGCCTAGTGCCTCTACGGGCCTGGCTCCATCCGCCTAGTGCCTCTACGGGCCTGGCTCCATCCGCCTAGTGCCTCTAGTGGCTCCATCTGCCTAGTGCCTCTACGGGCCTGGCTCCATCCGCCTAGTGCCTCTACGGGCCTGGCTCCATCCGCCTAGTGCCTCTACGGGCCTGGCTCCATCCATCCGCCTAGTGCCTCTACGGGCCTGGCTCCATCTGCCTAGTGCCTCTACGGGCCTGGCTCCATCCGCCTAGTGCCTCTACGGGCCTGGCTCCATCCGCCTAGTGCCTCTACGGGCCTGGCTCCATCCTCTACGGCCTAGCCTAGTGCCTCTACGGCCTGGCTCCATCCGCCTAGTGCCTCTACGGGCCTGGCTCCATCCGCCTAGTGCCTCTACGGGCCTGGCTCCATCCGCCTAGTGCCTCTACGGGCCTGGCTCCATCTCCTAGCCTGCCTCTACGGGCCTGGCTCCATCTGCCTAGTGCCTCTACGGGCCTGGCTCCATCCCCTAGTGCCTCTACGGGCCTGGCTCCCTATCCTCCTAGTGCCTCTATGGGCCTGGCTCCATCCGCCTAGTGCCTCTACGGGCCTGGCTCCATCTGCCTAGTGCCTCTACGGGCCTGGCTCCATCCGCCTAGTGCCTCTACGGGCCTGGCTCCATCCGCCTAGTGCCTCTACGGCCTGGCTCCATCCATCCGCCTAGTGCCTCTACGGGCCTGGCTCCATCTGCCTAGTGCCTCTACGGGCCTGGCTCCATCCGCCTAGTGCCTCTACGGGCCTGGCTCCATCCTCTACTATCCGTGTGCCTCTACGGGCCTGGCCATCCGCCTAGTGCCTCTACGGGCCTGGCTCCATCCACCTAGTGCCTCTACGGGCCTGGCTCCATCCGCCTAGTGCCTCTACGGGCCTGGCTCCATCTGCCTAGTGCCTCTACGGGCCTGGCTCCATGCCTAGTGCCTCTATGGCTCCATCCTCGCCTAGTGCCTCTACGGGCCTGGCTCCATCCGCCTAGTGCCTCTACGGGCCTGGCTCCATCCGCCTAGTGCCTCTACGGGCCTGGCTCTCATCCGCCTAGTGCCTCTACGGGCCTGGCTCCATCCGCCTAGTGCCTCTACGGGCCTGCCTTGCTCCATGGGCCTCCTAGTGCCTCTACGGGCCTGGCTCCATCCGCTAGTGCCTCTACTCTACGGGCCTGGCTCCATCCGCCTAGTGCCTCTACGGGCCTGGCTCCATCCGCCTAGTGCCTCTACGGGCCTGGCTCCATCCGCCTAGTGCCTCTACGGGCCTGGCTCCATCTGCCTAGTGCCTCTACGGGCCTGGCTCCATCCGCCTAGTGCCTCTACGGGCCTGGCTCCATCCGCCTCCTCTACGGCCTAGTGCCTCTACGGGCCTGGCTCCATCCGCCTAGTGCCTCTACGGGCCTGGCTCCATCCGCCTAGTGCCTCTACGGGCCTGGCTCCATCCGCCTAGTGCCTCTACGGCCTGGCTCCATCCGCCCTAGTGCCTCTACGGGCCTGGCTCCATCCTCCTAGGCCTGTGCCTCCATCCTGCCTAGTGCCTCTACGGGCCTGGCTCCATCTCCCTAGTGCCTCTACCTGGCTCCATCCCCTAGTGCCTCTAGGGTCCATCCTCCTAGTGCCTCTACGGCCCTGGCTCCATCCGCCTAGTGCCTCTACGGGCCTGGCTCCATCCGCCTAGTGCCTCTACGGGCCTGGCTCCATCCGCCTAGTGCCTCCTGGCTCCATCGGCCTCTACGGGCCTGGCTCCATCCGCCCTAGTGCCTCTACGGGCCTGGCTCCATCCGCCTAGTGCCTCTACGGGCCTGGCTCCATCCGCCTAGTGCCTCTACGGGCCTGGCTCCATCCGCCTAGTGCCTCTACGGGCCTGGCTCCATCCCTAGTGCCTCTACGGGCCTGCTCCTCTAGTGCCTCTACGGGCCTGGCTCCATCCGCCTAGTGCCTCTACGGGCCTGGCTCCATCCGCCTAGTGCCTCTATCCCTCCATCCGCCTAGTGCCTCTACCCTGGCTCCATCGCCTAGTGCCTCTACGGGCCTGGCTCCATCCGCCTAGTGCCTCTACGGGCCTGGCTCCATCCTTAGCCTAGTGCCTCTACTAGGGCCTGGCTCCATCCGCCTAGTGCCTCTACGGGCCTGGCTCCATCCGCCTAGTGCCTCTACGGGCCTGGCTCCATCCTACTAGCCTAGGGCCTGGGCCTGGCTCTAGCCTAGCCTCTACGGGCCTGGCTCCATCCGCCTAGTGCCTCTACGGGCCTGGCTCCATCCGCCTAGTGCCTCTACGGGCCTGGCTCCATCCGCCTAGTGCCTCTACGGGCCTGGCTCCATCCGCCTAGTGCCTCTACGGGCCTGGCTCCATCCGCCTAGTGCCTCTACGGGCCTGGCTCCATCCGCCTAGTGCCTCTACGGGCCTCGCTCCATCCGCCTAGTGCCTCTACGGGCCTGGCTCCATCCGCCTAGTGCCTCTACGGGCCTGGCTCCATCCGCCTAGTGCCTCTACTGGCCTGGCTCCATCAGCCTAGTGCCTCTACGGGCCTGGCTACATCCGCCTAGTGCCTCTACGGGCCTGGCTCCATCCGCCTAGTGCCTCTACGGGCCTGGCTCCATCCGCCTAGTGCCTCTACGGGCCTGGCTCCATCCACCTAGTGCCTCTACGGGCCTGGCTCCATCCGTGCCTAGTGCCTCTACGGGCCTGGCTCCATCCGCCTAGTGCCTCTACGGGCCTGGCTCCATCCGCCTAGCCTAGTGCCTCTACGGGCCTGGCTCCATC
>JAQSEC010004143.1:9305168-9402476 GCA_028564925.1 Lithobates sylvaticus | reverse complement strand
AAAGGGAAGGGAAGGGCAAGGACAGGAAAAAGGGTATACCAATGTGTCAGATCTAGACGGACAATGTGATACAATATGTTATAGAATTACCTAATAGAGTAGGTGTATCTTGCTCAGGTTGTGGGGTGGATGTAGACACCCGTACGTTGCAGACCAAAATATGCTGTGTTGGTTGCAAGTCCCAAAGATGAAGGATGCCCAGTCTGGGAATAGAGACAGAGTCATCTACAGTAACTGAAGTTGGTCCCAGAGAGGGATAAAGAAGCGTGGAGCAAAGAGAGATTCTACTCACTGTTTGTATGTGGCGTAATGCTTGGATCATCACATGGAGATGGATTCGTTTGACCACCCCATGTGGTATTTATGGGTAATACCCAACTGGAATCAGGTGTGCATGTTTGGACACCATCAGGTGTTCAATCAGGGTATCCCCAGGAGAGGGGAGGAGGGAGGAAAAGGGGGGCGGGGGGACAGGCAGGGATGGGTGGAGAGGGGGAGTGAAAAGAAAAGGGGGAGGACAGGGGGCATAATGGGACATCACCTTCCATCTGCCATTCCTATGTCCGCCTGGCCCGCCCGTCCGTGGGAGCCATGACGGCATCAAAGGCCGTCTGGAGTGATCTCCCCGGCGTCCGGGAGGTCCTTCCGGGGTCGCGTCTGCTACGCAATCGTCGCACCGGCGTGACGTCCCGTATCACGCGCACGCACGCGGCCGCGCGCATGCGCAGTGATCGGGGGAGGTCCGATTGCGTTCCAGGACGCCGCCAGCAAGGGAAATGGTTCACCATCAGGGGGCCTGGGCCCGCCCAGGTCGCCCTGAGGGAACATGATTGGAGGAGCTTGGTTGGTGGGCGCTCCTCCTTACCCTTGCTGTGAGGTCACGTGTAGGAAACGCCCCACCGCCGCATGTATCCACCGGAGGGGGCAGGAACCAGATCACTGGATGTTCTACTCTACCCAGCTCTGACTGCATACATGTCCCCTAAATCACTTGACTGTCTATAGTCTGCTGACTGTTCACGGCATCCCATGATGAGAAACATCCAGTCAAAACACAGTAAAGCTGGGAGAGCTGGAGGGGAGGGGGATGTGAATTGTGAACTTTTTACACAGGATGTGCCTGTCTCAGGCTAGTGCATGATATGTAAATCACCTGTCACTCACAGCAAGGGGGCGTTTTTGACAAAGTTTTCAAGACTTTGTCAAGATTTCTCTAACTGAACAATAAAAGAGGATTGCTCAGGCCTCGAGTAAATCTGTGTGGCAAGACTGGGCTCAAATGAAAGGATATCTTATTCTCTACATTATGACATCAAAAAATAAAATAAACATTTTTGGGTTTACATCCACTTTAAAGTCGAAGACCTAAGTAAATGAGCCATAATCCTGATAAGTGAACAATCACTACTGACAATCACTCAATTCCCAGTCCACTTTGAGCAGAGAGCAGTAATTGTCAGTCACCGCTCTCTGTTCTGCTGCTATGCCCTCCAGTGCTTTTTAGAAAACACAGGCAAGAGAGGTGGTGGAAGCGGCTGGCTCAGGCACTTAGATGTGTGCTGAGAGGCTTAACCAGCTGCCAATGAGGCATCTGGGGAATCCCAATATTGCTGTTCGATTCTTCCAGAGTCTAGAGTGGCTCTGTGACGTCAGAGGAGAGTGGGCACTCCTGTGGCCCACAAGAGAAGTTTGGCCAAAAAAACTTTGGGCATGCTTCTCTTTTAAGTTATGCCTTAAAGTGGATGTGAAACCTGATTCATGAAATTTGACCTAAGCACATACAGAATGTCTGATGTCTTCAGCTCGCTATATTCCTTGGAAAGGGCACATCATGTTAGAAATTTTCTCTTTCTGTTCAGCACTGGGAGTGGATTCTTGCCATACACTGTGTGACAGCTGATTGGAGGAAAGGCACCACATAGGCAGAGGAAGGAAGGAATGTGCAGAGCTGTACTGTGAATAGACAAGCTCTCTGCTAATCTATTTATAGCACCCACCCGACACAAATTTCAGGCTGGTTTTATCTCGGTTGTCGGAAAACTTGTCAGAAGTTATCATGCTGATAACAGAAGAACGGAGCAGCAGAAAGAAACAAGACTTAGGGCTTTGGAAATAGATAAGAAAACACTACATATATACAGTATCTCACAAAAGTGAGTACACCCCTCGCATTTGTGTAAATATTTTATTATATCTTTTCATGTGACAACACTGAAGAAATTACACTTTGGGCCCATTTTGGACATTTTCACTTAGGGGTGTACTCACTTTTGACATAAATGGCGTTTTTGACATAAATGGCTGTTGGTTAAGTTATTTTGAGGGGACAGGGAATTTACACTGTTATACAAGCTGTACACTCACTACTTTACATTGTAGCAAAGTGTAATTTCTTCAGTGTTGTCAATGAAAAGATAGAAGAAAAGATTTACAAAAATGTGATCCCACTGCCTTGCTAAAGAAGCTTAGGTAAAAAGGTGATAGATTGCCCAAGCATGTCTCCAGACCTAAACGCTATTGAGCATCTGTGGGGCATCCTCAAATGGAAGGTGGAGGAGCGCAAGGTCTCTAACATCCACCAGCTCCGTGATGTCATCATGGAGGAGTGGAAGAGGACTTCAGTGGCAACCTGTGAAGCTCTGGTGAACTCCATGCCCAAGAGGGTTAAGGCAGTGCTGGAAAATAATTGGTGGCCACACAAAACTATTGACAATTTGGGCCCAATTTGGACCTTTTAACTGAGGGGTGTACTCACTTTTGTTGCCAGAGGTTTAGACATTAATGGCTGTGTGTTGAGTTATTTTGAGAGGACAAGGAATGTACACTGTTATACAAGCTGTACACTCACTACTTTACATTGTAGCAAAGTGTAATTTCTTCAGTGTTGTCACATGAAAAGATATAATATAATATTTACAAAAATGTGAGGGGTGTACTCACTTTTGTGAGATACATGTAAAACTTATGTAGGGATATTTGTTTAATCTCAGTGTATCATCTGAGGCTGTTCACTTCACTGGGTATATATGAGGGTTTACACCTACCTACCACTTTCTCTCCCCAACCCAACCCCTCCACAACCCATTATTACTCGCCTTCCCCACGCTACACCACTGCTCCATTGGTATCCAATTTACACAGAATTAATGACTCCTTCCCTTTTACCACGTCCCATTGTTGGAGCTTGGTGACTGGCTGCTCAGGTCTGGGCAATAGATCCTGTGAGAAGGTCACTTGTTTTCCTGTATGTGCAAGCGCCAGGTATTTAATGAAGGCTCGAATGGAGTTTCTGGGAACACAGTGGAGGTGAGTATCAATAATTGGGGGTTATTATTTCAAGGGGACCTACTGTATCACTGTGCTTAAATGAGGAATGTGACAGATCCTCTTGAAAGTGCATGTAAACCCAACCATAACCATCTCATATAGACCTTTAAAATGTTGATGTATTTTTCAAAGTAATTATGAATTTTAAAATGGCATGCTTCTGAATAATTCCCATATAAAATATAAAGACATATATTTGGCACTTTTTTTTGTGGTTGGGGCAGTGTTTTTTATTTATCATTATTTAACATTAACTGTCAACTGTTAACTATCAACCTGCAACAGGAATGTACGGTTAATGGTAGGAAGCAAGAAAAAGTGCAATACATTTCCAAAAAATTATTTGCTTAAGAAATCTGTATAAAACAAGGTGTGATGTGTTGGTTTATATAATACAATTATAAACATATGAATATGTCTATGGAAGAAGGCACTTTGATTTCTAATTGTTACAAACTGTACTTTTGGAAATCAATTGACACTCTTTTATGCATTTAAATCAGGTCTACTTTAAAACTATTAAAGAAAAAAGTTAGGACTTAATGGCTGTTTGCATTCACATACACCTTCAATTTCTGCTTCATTCTGTCACTCAGGAGCAATCTCTCACTCCTTATTGATTAATTTTTTGAAGCTAAAGTATGATTAACCTAGGTGTTCATCTTGTCTAAAGCTTTTGAGGACCACAAAAGCAATCAGAGAAAGGAATACAGCAGATAAAACAAGAAACCAGACAGGTGATCATGGTGGTGAACAGGAATCAACAGTACAAGATTAAAAATAGGCAAAGCACATTAGACATCATATGTTATATAATTAAAGAATATCTAAACCTTGGAACAAACATTTATTTTATTGCAGCTTAGCATTCCTTAAATGTGATGGTTTTCATTTTTTAGAATGAGAACATTTTTAGAAAGTACAGAAAATACCATAAATTGTGTTCTCGTAACTTCCTGGGAGCTGAAATTAAAGCACAACCAATGATATCCTCCTTGTAAGTTATCTTAATTACTAATGCCCCCCCCCCCCCCCCTGTAATTAAATTAAAGAAAGTAAGACACGTTTGAAGTCCAGTACATGCTAGGGCAGGGTCAACAAGTGAAAATAACAGAATCGACTGCATTATAAGATCAATTACACACTGCTGCTTGGGGGCCCAAAAATATAATACAAAATATGAATGTACCTGTTCTTCAAAGTGAACCTGCACTGTGAAAAACTATTATTATTATTTCAGGTACTTATATAGCATCATCAATTTACACAGTGCTGTACATATATATTATATATTCACATCAGGCCCTTCCCTCAAGGAGCTTACAATCTAAGATCCATAACTAACATTCATACATACACATAGTAATGCCAATTTGGATATGACTCAACTAACCTACTAGCATGTCTTTGAAGTGTGGGAGGAAATTAGAATACCTGGACGAAACCCACACAGGTAGAGGGGGAACATGCAAACTCCATGCAGGTAGTGCCATGGTTGAGATTCAAACTGATGACCCTAGTGCTACCATGTGGAAGTGCTATCCACTTAAACTAGATTCTTTAGCATTACGGTGTTTAATGCAACAAAATTGAGTGAATTACCCTACCAGCATGTCTTTGGAATAAAATGCTTATAAACTAGTGCTTCTAAATTTAAAATTTGTAGCATAAGATGGTGGAATATAGTCTTTTTTTGTGACTAACTTTCTCTGATGTGCCCATGTAAATACAGACCTCCCAAAATTAGCAGACAGACACAACAATGCCCACTTTAGACAAAGCAATACATGGTGCCTGCACAAATTATCATGAGGCCTAGAAACTCAAAAGATAGTGGACACCTAGTGGTAGAAAATAATTACTTTGGGGGACTCTAATATAGACAAGGTAAGTATTGCATCCAGAGCTGCAGTTTTCTTTTACACTTCCTGCGGTGCCATTTTTTTAAATTTTATTGCCCCAAGTTGTCCTGTGTGATGTTTGTAGAAAAGGACCACGTTCAGCCCGTTTTCAGTTGTGGACAAAAGTGTGAAAAACATGTTCTAGGTGTGACTATCAAGGCAGTTTGAAAATCTTGTTATTAAAATCTTTATCTTAAAGTGGTTGTAAACCCTCCCTAGTGACTTTTATCTATAGGCAAGCCTAGAATAAGGCTTACCTATAGGTAGTGGAAATATCTCCTAAACGTGCACTGTTTATGAGATATTTCACTTGTAGTGTGCCGATGATGTAATTGGCGCATGCACTGTGAAGAAATGGACCTCCATGCCGTTTCTTCCCCAGCGTGTGCCGTTACTGACAGAGTGACAGAGCCGGAGTCCGTGGCCCCCAAAAGGAAGAGGGGTGAAGATGGGCGCAGCCTACACAGGGGACAGCGATGGATTCGTTTACAGGTAAGTATCACATAATGCAATGCATACTAGCCCATTATGCTTTTAATTTGCAGGCTTTGCAGGGAGCAAAAAAGGAAGTAAAACCCATCAGGGTTTACTTCCTCTTTAACCACTTCCCGCCCGGTCAATAGCATATTGACGTCCGGGAAGTGGCTTTGCTATCCTGACTGGGCATCATATGACGTCCTTCAGGATAACAGCCGCTGCGCGCCCGTGGGGGCGCGCATCGCGGCGATCGGTGGAGCGGTGTGTCAGTCTGACACACCGCTACACTGATCTCGGTAAAGAGCCTCCTGCGGAGGCTCTTTACCACGTGATCAGCCGTGTCCAATCACGGCTGATCACGATGTACACAGGAAGAGCCGTTGATCGGCTTTTCCTCACTCGCGTCTGATAGACGCGAGTAGAGGAGAGCCGATCGGCGGCTCTCCTGACAGGGGGGGTATGCGCTGATTGTTTATCAGCGCAGCCCCCCCTCAGATGCCCACACTAGACCACTAGGGAAGCCCCCAGGACCACCAGGGAAGCCCCCAGCATGTGGATGGCCAGGTACATCCCCCATGGCCATCCACATGTTAAAAAAAAAAAAAATCAAAAAATATGCCAATCAGTGCCCACAGATGGGCACTGATTGGCACATCATATTTAATTAAAAAAAAAGTAAAAAAAAGGGATGCCCAGCAATGCCACCCATAAGTGTCATCAGTGCCACTCATCAGCGTCCATCAGTGCCACCTATCAGTGCCCATCCGTGCCCACCCATCAGTGCCCATCCGTGCCCACCCATCAGTGCCCATCCGTGCCCACCCATCAGTGCCCATGCATGCCACCTATCAGTGCCCATCCATGCCACCTATCAGTGCCCATCCATGCCACCTATCAGTGCCCATCCATGCCACCTATCAGTGCCACCTATATGTGTGCATCAGTGCCACCCATAAGTACCCGTCAGTGCCGCCTATGAGTGCCCATCAGTGCTGCATACCAGTGCCACCTATCAATGCCCATCAGTGCCACCTATCAGTGCCCATCAGTGCCGCCTATCAGTGCCCATCATCAGTGCCACCTCATCGGTGCCCCCTAATTGGTGCCACCTCATCGGTGCCCATCAGTGCCGCCTTATCAGTGCCCGTCATTGAAGAAGAAAACGCACTTATTTACAAAAAAAATTAACAGTGACAAAGAAAACGTGTTTTTTTTTTTGCAAAATTTTCGGTCTTTTTTTGTTTGTTTTTGCGCAAAAAATAAAAATCGCAGAGGTGATCAAATACCACCAAAAGAAAGCTCTATTTGTTGGAACAAAATGATAAAAAATTTGTTTGGGTACAGTGTAGCATGACCGCGCAATTGTCATTCAAATTGCGACATCGCTGAAAGCTGAAAATTGGCTTGGGCGGGAAGGTGTCTAAGTGTCTGGTATTGAAGTGGTTAAAAGTTAACTCAATGCAGAAATAAAAGGCAAATGAATGCAGCTGTTTATTCATTAATGCTTCATTAAATTAATTTTTTAAATGCAAGAACAGTAAGTGCTTGAATTTGACTTGTACCAGCCCTTTTCAATCCTCTGTACAGCTAAACTCAAGTAGGGTAGGGAAAAGCAGCATAAGAAGCCCACCAGTCGTGCTGCAATGCAAAGAGCATGATAGGAGGAGAGAGCAGAGTGACAAAAATAAGCAACTCACATATATTGTATGTATTTAGCAATTTTGCCTGAAGTTCTGAATTACTGTTATTTTCTATTCATAGAGCAAAGGTAAATCATAGTTGTCATTTACTACTTCAGGTAAGCAAGTGAGGTGAAATAAGTGATCCTATGAGGACTTGATCATTTGGAAACAATTCAGATTTCCCTGTGTATGCAAAGCTTTACATTTACATCATTAACTCTCAGTTTTGATCCCTTACATGGAACATTACAATTTCATTATATCAACTGTTCTGGGCAAGATATTGTAATCAGTATCTTGTTAAAACAAATGTTCATCCTGCTTTCATTTAACGGTTGTGCTGAGACACTGGACAAAACAATGCTTCATTGACTTTTCATTTGTTTTGCAGATCATGAGAAGAATTCAGAACAGCTCATCTTCCATCTCTGACGCACCACATTAAGAGACGGAAGCCATTGTGTCTCCAGCCTAACACGCTTGGGAATGATGCTGAATAACAACTTGAGTATAACAAAGAATGTCACAGAAATCCACTCTGCAAGCTTAGGCCTGGTTCTAGGGACCATATCATTTTTTACAGTCATCATGAACATTTTGGTGTTGTATGCTGTAAAAACCGAGCGCAAACTTCATACGGTTGGAAACCTGTACATTGTCAGCTTATCTATTGCAGATCTTATTGTAGGTGTGGCCGTTATGCCCCTTAACATTGTGTATCTCCTAAATCATGATTGGATACTTGGAAGACCAGCATGCCTCTTTTGGTTGTCTATGGACTACGTTGCTAGTACAGCCTCCATCTTTAGCCTTTTTATTCTCTGTATTGATCGTTATCGTTCAATCCAGCAGCCGCTGCAATACTTAAAGTACCGTACAAAGACCCAAGCCTCTGCAATGATATCAGGAGCATGGCTTTTGTCCCTGACTTGGGTTATACCAATTTTGGGCTGGCATGTGTTTGCAAATGGTGGAGTTCGATCAGTACCAGAACATATGTGCGAAACAGAGTTCCACAAAGTGACCTGGTTTAAAGTTCTTACAGCCATATTAAATTTTTACATTCCATCTTTGCTAATGTTGTGGTTTTATGCCAAAATTTACAAGGCTGTAAGGGAACACTACAAACATCGACAGCTTATTAATGGTTCCTTCCAACTGTTTTATGGCAGTAAATTTGTTAGAAATGTGAAGGTGCTCAAAAAAACTAAAGATTGTGTGAGGCGGCAATGTCCTAATGGAAATCTTATGGTTCCTGAGACAAACTTTCACAGTCATTACACCACAGTTTCAAATGTTTTTACACAACAAAAAAACACTCAAGAACATTTCCAAATAGAAGAATATGAAGGTCAACAGGGATATGAACCATGTGATAATAAGGTTGTTAAGTTGCACTGTTTTCCTCTTGCTATAATACAGGCCCACCCAGAAGAGTGCCGAAACTATGTCACAGTCAGCAGAAAAAAACTGAAAGACCAGTGTCTGGATAACCTGGATGTGACAGACGAAGACCATACATTTGCAGAAGCAGGTTCTTGTATCTTAGAGACAAGTCACGTGGAAGACAACAACACAGCGAATGCCGAGGGATCTGAACCCCAAGTCTCTGGGAACCTTAGCTATCTGAAACATACTTGGCAGAGGTTCCGCACCCATTCCAAACAGAACATCCAAGGACTTCATATGAATAGGGAGAGAAAAGCGGCTAAGCAATTAGGTTTCATTATGGCAGCATTTATGCTGTGTTGGATCCCATACTTTGTTCTTTTTATGGTCATAGCATTTTGCCAAGACTGCTTTAACCACAATTTTCACATGTTTACTATTTGGCTAGGTTACATTAATTCAACACTGAACCCTCTTATCTATCCCTTGTGTAATGAGAATTTCAAAAAGACATTTAAAAAGATATTTCATGTTAAGTTAAACTGTGGTGTTTGTAAAAAGGAAACGTTTACAATGTGCAGCTATAAATGAACAAATCAGAAAATACAGGATTTCAGTATTATCATTCAGTGTTTTACAGGAGATTTTTATTTTCGGAAAAAATGGAAATCACCTTCAAACAGGTTGTAATGTCCAGCAGCTATCTGCTCCAACCAACTTCCAACCAATCCAATTGGCAGAACCAACTACAGCACTCTCAGAGCACTAATAGCTGGTAGAAATTTAAAGTCAGATACCTAGTTGGTGTCAAATGCTTCAGGGGTCTTGGAATGGATTTCACTTTTCACTAATCATGGGAACCAAAACCATTGGACGTTACTCCCCTACTGAAGATGTTTTCACTTTTCTTCTAACAATGGAAAACTCATATGTCACTGTTTATAGACTGGAACACTGTTTTACTCACTGTTTTATGTTATCTGTAAAAACTTTAATATTGTCTTAATATTGTTGGAATTTCGTATGGACTACTTGCAGTAAGTTATTGTTGGGCAATTAAAATAGTCAGTATCTGACATAACCCAGAGAGTATATACAATAAGTATTTCTAAGAAAAATCTCAAAAAATGTGTAAAATATTTAATTGAAAGACAATGTTTCCTCTTTACTATGTTGTTAAATGTGACCAGCTTGTGAAATTTACACTCGTAATTGTATAGGCATTGGCTTGAAACAGTTTGGACAATTTCTCTCTTTTACATCTTGCTACAGAAAGTAGAAAAGATTTTCATGCTTCCTTCATGACCAATAGGTAAAAAGATACAATTGTACTCTTAATGCCTGACATCAATTATTTAAAGTGGAGCTCCAGCCCCCCCCCCACCACCAAAAAATTATGAGGCAGCAACTACAAATACTGTAGCTGCGGATTTTTAATATTAGATCACTTACCTGTCCAGGGATCCCGCAATGTTGGCACCCCAGACGATTTTTCAATCGGCTCTTGGGTGCTGCCCCTGCCATCTCTTGTAAGGAAAAACCAACAGTGAAGCCTTGCGGCTTCACAGCCAGTTCCCTACTATGCATGCGCTTTGTGACTGGACCAGCAGTGGGGGCAAGAGGAGGGGGGGCGAACTTCTGAGTGACTGCGCCATGGTGAAGTCACCCGGAAGAGGGAGCAGGTACCTGTCAAAAGTATCCACTTCCCCCTCCCCCGAAAAGTGCCAAATGTTGCAGCAGAAGGGGGGGGGGTGCAAGCAAGCGGAGCTTCCCCTTTAAGGTGTATATCTGAGCAAATGAAAAATGCATCTCTGCAAAATATCTGCATTATCCAAGCACAGAAAAATACTTGTTCATTCTGTCAGAAATCTGGTGCACCCCCAAGCACTCTGTTGTAGATTGACAATGCTGCCTCTTCTACACTGAAATTCCAACAGTGTAATCAGCCCTAAAGCCTCCCTTGCTGGACTACAGAACATCTTGTCCAGGGGTCAAATCCTGGGAAAAAAAGTGTGGGAACTCCCACCCAAGATCCACTCCCCCACCAAAGAAAAAAATATGATATGCTCGAACGCTTCAAAAGTTGTATTTTTCATCCAATTTTCATATTGTGTGTATGAAGCTTAACTGTTAGTACATAAAAAAAAAAAAAACAATCCTCAATAAACATGAATACAGTAATTCTCTGAATAATCAGCATTCGTTCAATTGTGCTTCCATGCAAGTGTGAACATCATGTTCTGATCTTTATTGGGGAATTTTATTTTGTGTATAGAGTGTTTATGTGGTGAGTTTACACTTTTCATTGAACAGAGTTTGGATAACACAGGGTTAAACAGAAAGGTCATAAATGAACTGCACATTATCTGGACAGAATGCTTGGGGACATAGTGAGGTGTTCCTGCTTAGGAGATGTATGTTTGCTTGGGGGGCTGCAAACTCTGCAGGGCTCCAACACACACTCGCTGCTATTCCAACCCTTCACATATTTCCACATAAACTTCCCTCCTGGCATTAAACTTTTCCAGGTACTGTGCTAAGCTTACCACACCAAACTAATGTTCCTCCCTCAGCTCACCTCTCTCCCTGCATGTCCCGCAAGCAGAATAGCTGTGCTCCTCCTCTGGGTTCTCTCATCATATGGCACTGAAGATAGAGGAGGGGGGGGGGATTCAGCGGGACACACAGAGCAAGTATGCAGGAGACTGGGGGGGGGGGGGGAGATGAGGAGACAGCAAATACAATCTCTTAGCAGCAGGGACCTGATCTACCCGTCAGCTAGCTGTGATTGACAGGTAGATCGAAGCGGAAGCTGTCATGGGGCCCCCTACTTGCAATGCCTGAATGGTCAGGTGTGCGGCACTTACTATTGTGAGCTGTGTTGGCAGCTGCTGGTGTAGCACCTGCCACACAGCTCACATACTTCAAAGTCTTGCAGGACACGGCTGCTAATGGGAACTGAGTTCCTGCTGTGGAAAAAGTACAGGAACTCCGTTCCCATGCGTTCCCGCAGGACATGAGCCCTGATCTTATCCACTCCTCACCTCTGTAAGATGAGGGGTGGGTGTTCTGTAGTCCATCAGGGGTGACCTTGGGGCTTAAAACAGAAAGTTAAAAGCTTGCTGGACTTACTGAAGGTCAACAGACATTTTCTATACATGCATATGTACATTTTTTCGTTTTTATTTTTTCGAGACATACACTTTAGCAAAGTGCTGAAAAGATTATTTTCAAAGAGAAAGAACTTATGAGAACAAATTCGATTTTACTTTATTTTAGCCAATTAAATTAAAGAAATTCATTCTGATTGGCTGTTTTCATACTCTGCGTTGAGACTTAAGAGAATGAGAAGTAAAGAACTTAACTCAATATTTAAGAATATATTTTCTCAATAATATAAAACATGTTTTAATATATACAAATTGTTTTACAAAGCATTTTCTAAATGTATGTTAATTGTACATTTATTTACAATATTTTACATGACCGAGAATGATACCATATTGGTAAGGCTGCTACTCCGGGCAAACATAATATTTTAAAGTGAACCTATGCCCAGACTAAGCACAACTACTTACACATTATTAATAAGTAGTAAAAGATATTTAACCACTTACCGACTGCCTAACTAGTCAAATACGTCATGAATTTGACATTTAATACCAGAGTTATGGCTGCAGCTAGATGCCATAACCCTGGTATTCATTTTTCTCTCAGGCACCTGTCTTTCTAATAAATGTAATCCGAGCAGATGATTCACGGCTGGATCACTTTTAGCAGTGGCGAGGTGTCCCCCTGGCCTGATCAGTAGCTCTGGGAACCGATTTGGTCCTGGCAAGCGCAGAGATGAGTGGAGGAAAGATGACCTCCACTCATCTTTATGGCCCTATGGCCTTAGGAGGACCGGAGCGATGTCATGATGTCACTTCCGGTTCCGGCCCAATGAAAACAAGGTCATTTTTTTTTTTTTTAAAGAAAAGGTTTTCTTTTTTTTCTTTTACAAATATAAGAGAGATTTGGGGTCTTATAGATCCCAGATCTATCCATAAAGAGGACCTGTCATGCTGTATTGTTATCGCAAGGGATGTTTACATTTTTTTCAATATCAAAAAAAGTGAGCAAAACCTTTTTTTAAAGGGACAGTGTAAAAAAGAAAAAAAGAAAAAAAGAAAAAATTTAATAAATGATAGTAAAAAAATCCAAGTTTTTAAAGCGCCACCGTCACCCCATGCTTGCGTGCAGTGGTGAACGCATACATAGGTTGAGCCCACATATGTAAACGGTGTTCGCACCACACATGTAAGGTATTGCTGCGAACATCAAAGCAAGAGCAATAATTCTAGCACTAGACCTCTTCTGTAACTCTAAACTGGTAACTTGTAAAAATGTTTAAATCGTCGCCTATGGAGATTTTTAAGTACCGCAGTTTGGCATCATTCCATGAGCGTACACAATTTTAAAGCATGACATGCTAGGTATCTATTTACTCAACATCATCTTTCATTATTTACAAAAAATATATACATACTACCCCCTACATACACTCCACACCCCTCTCATGTATATGCTACCCACCACCATACACTCCGCACCCCTCTCATGTCATACTACCCACCACATACACTCCACACCCCTCTCATGTACATACTACCCACCACATACACTCCGCACCCCTCTCATGTACATACTACCCACCACTATACACTCCACACCCCTCTCATGTCATACTACCCCGGCCATACATTTTGCACCCCTTTAATGAACATACTACCCATTACCATACAGTCCGCACCCCTCTAATATACATACTACCCACTGTCATACCTTCCACTTTCCTCTCCTACACACCATTGTACAGTGCTTTCATAATAGCATCATGGGCAAAGTAATGCACTGGGGCCCCTACTAGGGAGATGGTGACCTGTGGCATATAGTGACCGTGGCTCAATTATGCTACATATTGGGCATGGCTTTTTAGTCTGATTAGAAATTTTAGTTCGATTTTTTTTTTTTACAATGGTTTTATTATTATTTTACTTTTTTTTTTAATAAAATTAAGTTTTTTTAGTGAGCGTTACTTGGCTTTTTTGGTGATATATCAGGGGTCTAAACAGACCCCTGAAGTCTCACTTTTTAGACAGAGAAAGGGACTGAGGAAACACATTCCCAAACCCCTTTCTCTGCAGCCTCAGCTGCACTGCAGATGAATGAACAGGAGACAGAGGCTCCTCTCCATTCATAAACCAAAGCAGAGTAAACACAGTCACACACCCACTGTGTTCATTGAGAAAAGGAAGGGGCTGGTAAATGACATATTTACCAGCCCCATTTCCTGAATATCTCCCACAGCAGTCAGTGGGAGAGAAGAGGAGGGAAGGCGGCAGCGCTGGGGGGGGGGGGGGGGGCATAGTTATTTTTTATTGCTTGAATTATTTTTCTCATTATGGACGTGAGTGGGGCCTCATGTCTAAATTTTGCTTAAGGCCTCACAAAGTCTAGAGCCGCCTCTGCATGGACCCTAAAGATTTCTGCAAAATGCATATAGCTACAGAGGTCAGTTAGGTAATGTTTTCACTGTTTCTGTTTTCAGAATATGTAAATAATTTAATGTACATAGTCTGAGGACAGGTTTATTTTAAACTAAAACTTTGCTTTGCCCATGTAAGACAAAATCATAATTTAATGTTCCCCTAATCCAGCAGCATTCTGTTACCTTCTTTTTGCTCATCTGCTAAATTTTGTAGCTTACACATGGCTTAAGGTATCATCTACACCGTAATTTACTGTGGATGCGTGAAAACGCAAAAAACACTACAAAATCAGCTAGATGCCATAACCCTGGTATTCATTTTTCTCTCAGGCACCTGCATTTCTAATAAATGTAATCCAAGCAGATGATTCACGGCTGGATCACTTTTAGCAGTGGCGAGGTGTCCCCAATGTGTACATTAACAAAGGCTTTTATTAAGTTGAGTTTAAAAATGCCAAAAGCTCAAAAACTCAAGTTTTAGGAGCTTCTAGTGTACATGAAACATAAAAGTGTCTCCCCACCTCCATGTGATTGCACTAGGCCAATCATGAAGGCACCATAACTGTCTGATACAATGCCTTGAAAAAGTATTCCTACCCCTTGAAATATTCCACATTTTGTCATGTTACAACCAAAATTTTAAATGTATTTTATTGGGATTGTATGTGATAGACCAACACAAAGTGGCACATAATAGTGAAGTGGAAAGAAAATTATAAATGTTTTTTTTTATTTTTTTTTACAAATAAATATGTGAAAAGTGTGGCGTTCATTTGTATTCAGCAAACCACCTTTCGCTGCAATTACTGCTGAAAGTCTTTTTGGGTATGTCTCTACCACCTTTGCACATCTAGAGAGTGACATTTTTGCCCATTCTTCTTTGCAAAATAGCTCAAGCTCTGTCAGATTCGATGGAGAGCGTCTGTGAACAACAATTTTCAAGTCTTACCAAAGATTCTCAATTGGATTTAGGTTTGGACTTTGAATGGGCCATTCTAACACATGAATATGCTTTGATCTAAACCATTCCATTGTAGCTCTGGCTGTATGTTTAAGGTCGTTGTCCTGCTTGAAGGTGAACCTCTGCCCCAGTCTCAAGCCATTTTGCAGACTCTAACAGGTTTTCTTCTAAGATTGCCCTGTATATGGCTCCATCCATCTTCCCATCAACTCTGATCAGCTTCCCTGTCCCTGCTGAAGAAAAGCATCCCCACAACCTGATGCTGTCACCACCATGTATCACGGTGGGGATGGTGTGTTCAGGGTGATGTGCAGTGTTAGTTTTCTGCCACACATAGTGTTTTGGTCTCATCTGACTAGAGCACCTTCTTCCACATGTTTGCTGTGTCCCCACATGGCTTCTCGCAAACTGCAAACTGGACTTCTTTTGGCTTTCTTTCAACAATGGCTTTCTTCTTTCCACTATTCCATAAAGGCCAGATTTGTGGAGTGCACGACTATTAGTTGTCCTGTGTACATGTTCTCCCACCTGAGCTGTGGATCTCTGCAGCTCCTTCAGAGTTACCATGGACCTCTTGGCTGCTTCTCTGATGAATGCTCTCCTTGCCTGTCAGTTTAGGTGGACGGCCATGTCTTGGTAGGTTTGCAGTTGTACAATACTCTTTCCATTTTTGGATGATGGATTGAACAGTGCTCCGTGAGATTTTCAAAGCTTGGGATATTTTTTTATAACCTAACCTTGCTTTATCACCACAACTTTATCCCTGACCTGTCTGATGTATTCGTTTGCCTTCACGATGCTGTTTTTTCTCTTAAGCCCCTTACACACGATAGGACTTTCCGACAACAAAACCGTGGAATTTTGTTCGAAGGATGTTGGCTCCAACTTGTCTTGCATACACACGCTCACACAAATGTTGGCCAACAATTATGAACATAGTGACATACTAGACGTACTACGTGTTTTTTCAGCTCTTCAACGCCACCCTTTGGGCTCCTTCTGCTAATTTCGTGTTAGTAGAAGTTTGGTGAGTGTTCGTTTCTGAACAGCCGTTTGTCAACCAGACATGTTGCGGAATCGGAGGAGATGACGTGTTATTTATTATTGGCCTTGGAGTTGTTGCTTTGACATTATTTTTTTGAATAATGATTTGATTTGATGTATTTTCTATATTTTTGGATGCATAGAATGCACTTTTTGTGCAGATAGCATGTCTAATATTTTCTTTTTTTTAATACACAAATAAAAAATAAAAAAAACATAATAATATTATTCTTGATATCACTAGAAAAAAAAAAGCCTTTGAAAATTCGTTTGCAATAACTCCATCAGTATCACCAGCAAAGCAGCTTTATTATTATCCCATTAAAGATAATGTGCGCTGCATTTGGAGATTTCATAATTTGCCACGTCACGAATGTTAATTCTCCATTACAAATGCTAGTTTACAAGACTGACCGCTTCTGCTTCCGAGCATGCGTGTTTGTACTTTGGACTTTTGTCCGATGGGCTTGTGTACACACGATCGGAGTCTCACAACACCCATTTGTTTAGTGGAAAATTTGAAAACATGCTAGCTAACATTTGTTGGTGGAAAGTCTGACAACAATTGTGCAATGGAGCATACACACGGCCGAACTTTCTGCCAACAATCTCACATCCAACTTTTCCTGTCGGAAAATCCGTGTGTACGCGGCATTAGGTTCTCCAACAAACCTCTGAGGTCATCACAGAACAGTGGTATTTATACTGAGATTAAATTACACACAAGTGGACTCTATTAGGTGACTTCTGAAGGCAATTGGTTCGACTAGATTTTAGTTATGGGTATCAGAGTAAAAAGGGCTGAATACAAATGCACGCCCCACTTTTCAGATAGTTATTTATAAAAAAAATTGAAAACCATTTATATTTTCCTTCCACTTCACAATTATGAGTCACATGCTTTAACATACCAGAAAATTTTCTTTTGGCCCCCAGCATCTGAAGACACAAATATGCAAAAAAAAGATGAGTTTGGCATGCCAGAAAAGGGGGGCAAAGCAGCTTTGACCTGCACAATATGCTTTAACAATTTTACTGCAAATCTAATCAACAAGTACACTTGACCCACTAATGCTATTCAACAAACACTGCAACCTTGCTAGTCGTAAAGTTGACTTGGAACTGAATTATCTGCAATCCACAGAGACCAAAGTAATCAACAGTGGCCATATAACAGAGTTCTATATATTGGGGATGGGTGGGTGGTAGATGTAAGGTAAAAATTCACTGGGATCTGCAGTGGACTTCTTTTTGGAACATCTCCTGTGCATTACAAATTAGTAAGCAAAAGTATATTCCAGGGGAGGGCTGGCAGCCTTAAGCCTGGGGGGCAAGTCCAGTCAAGTGGCCCCTTGAACCACTGAATCAGCTCACCATCCATCTACACCACATTCCCTGCACAGAGAGAGAGAGAGATTTAAGAGAGAGAGAGAGAGAGAGAGAGAGAGAGACTGCTCCATATTGCCCCAGAGAGAGAGAGAGCCACTTGGCACTGCCTGCACAGAGAGAGAGAGAGAGAGAGAGAGAGAGGAGACTGCTCAATATTGCCACAGAGAGAGAGAGGCCACTTGACACTGCCTGCACAGAGAGAGAGAGGCCACTTGGCACTGCCTGCACAAAGAGAGAGAGAGGCCACTTGTCACTGCCTGCACAGAGAGAGAGAGCCACTTGGCACTGCCTGCACAGAGAGAGATGCCACTTGGCACTGCCTGCACAGAGAGAGATGCCACTTGGCACTGCCTGCACAGAGAGAGAGGCCACTTGGCACTGCCTGCACAGAGAGAGAGAGGCCACTTGGCACTGCCTGCACAGAGAGAGAGAGAGGGACCACTTGGACTGCCTGCAGAGAAAGAGAGAGGCCACTTGGCACAGCCTGCACAGAGAGAGAGAGGCCACTTGTCACTGCCTGCAGACAGAGAGAGAGAGAGGCCACTTGTCACTGCCTGCACAGAGAGAGAGAGGCCACTTGGCACTGCCTGCACAGAGAGAGATGCCACTTGGCACTGCCTGCACAGAGAGAGATGCCACTTGGCACTGCCTGCAGAGAGAGAGGCCACTTGGCACTGCCTGCACAGAGAGAGAGGCCACTTGGCACTGCCTGCAGAGAGAGAGAGGCCACTTGGCACTGCCTGCAGAGAGAGAGAGAGGCCACTTGGCACTGCCTGCAGAGAAAGAGAGAGGCCACTTGGAACAGCCTGCACAGAGAGAAAGGTCACTTGGCACAGCCTGCACAGAGAGAGAGAGGCCACTTGGCACTGTCTGCACAGAGAGAGGGGCCACTTGGCACTGCCTGCACAGAGAGAGATGCCACTTGGCACTGCCTGCACAGAGAGAGAGGCCACTTGGCACTGCCTGCAGAGAGAGAGAGAGAGAGAGAGAGGCCACTTGGTCCTGCCTGCAGAGAAAGAGAGAGGCCACTTGGCACAGCCTGCACAGAGAGAAAGGCCACTTGGCACAACCTGCACAGAGAGAGAGAGGCCACTTGGCACTGCCTGCACAGAGAGAGGGGCCACTTGGCACTGCCTGCAGAGAGAGAGAGACTGCTTAACACTGCCTGCACAGAGAGAGAGGCCATTTGGCACTGCCTGCAGAGAGAGAGAGAGGCCACTTGGCACTGCCTGCAGAGAAAGAGAGAGGCCACTTGGCACAGCCTGCAGAGAAAGAGAGAGGCCACTTGGCACAGCCTGCACAGAGAGAGAGGCCACTTGGCACTGCCTGCACAGAGAGAGGGGCCACTTTGCACTGCCTGCACAGAGAGAGAGACTGCTTAACACTGCCTGCACAGAGAGAGAGACCGCTGGACACTGGCATTTAGGGGGTTAAAACAGGCAGGGAGGAAATGTAATATCACCTTCTTTGTCTGTCACTTTTCAGTGGAGTGGCAGTGCCTGCTGTAAGTGAATACAAGCCTTCCATAGCCATAGTCCCTCAGTCTTCTTTTAGGTTGCACATTTTTGCTGCATTTTCTTGAAGTGCACCAAAGACGCAGCATGCAGGACGTTTTGTGCACTTTCAGAACATGCAGCAAAATGTGCAACCTCTATGGGACCAGGGGTAAAACATGCAGGAAGACTGCCAGTACACCAGCACTACAGACAAATCGCAGCATGCCAGTGTGAGCCCACATCAACACCTAGGAGGGCAAGCAAGGCAGTGTCACAGGCTGCTAGGAAAAAAAACTCTTTAGCTGCAGAGGGGGGGGGGGGGGGGGAGGAGGAAGAAGTTCACTTACTTGGTGTTTCCCAGCCTCCCAGGAGCCTCACTGTATTCAAGCCGACTGCTCAGATTTAACTTTCCCGCCCCACACATCCTCTTCACAGACAGCACACAGGCTGCCCGGAGTGTGGGCGGGGAAATAGAGAGCAGGTCCAGCCTCTGCCAGCCATTCGTGTGGAGGAGGGAGGGGCTGGGCGGGGCTGTGCTGTGCTCTGTAACACAGACTGTCGGCCCTGAGACATCCCTAGCTCACAGTACTGGATGGAGATGCAGCACTCGGCCTGCTCAAAAACTGCGCATTCTGAGCTGGTGACACAGCAGCCTTTGTAGAGGATATGAGAGCAGCCCAGGGGGCAATTGCATCTCTGCCCCCCTGCCCAGCCCTCCCCTGTACAGTGACTGAGCATGCAATTATTGTACCCATTTCTGTGAAAGGCTCCTCATCTAAACGAGAACAATACAATACTTTCTCTTGAACTCTAAAGATCCAAAAGCGTGTATCTGTGACAGGTGTGGTTGAAGAAAACATTACAAAGAGGTCATCTGCCAAGAACATTCAGGAGAGAAAGAATGTTACTTAAAAATCACTTAACAAGACATGAGTGCAAGAAAAACTACAGTGTATAATGTAATAACTGGAAAGGAAATCAAATTATAAAACAGTTAGGTTAGGAGTTTGCCATATAAAGAAATTCAGCCACATTTTTACTATGGTATGAGTAAGTGAGGATAATATTTAAAGGATAATATTTAAAGTATATCTAATGCATAAGATATGTTTGAACAGCATAGGAAAGGGTTAAACCCCTGACAGATTTATTTTTGCCATCTGTGACCTATTGGGGAGATTTCCCTTCACTTTCTGTTTGATTGACACAACAAAAAATTAGAGAAAAAGCTATCCAAATTTAACTACCTGAGATCCGCGCTATAGCCAAATGACGGCTACATCGCGGATCTGATGTGCCGGGACGACGTCTATTGACGTCGTCCCGGCCACGAGCTGCCTGCGCGCCCCCTGAAGGGCGTGCGCAGCGCACTCTGTGATCAGCGAGTCTGTGAGATTCGCTGGATCACAGATCCGAGTAAGGGGTCGGTCCCGACCCCTTACCACGTGATCAGCTGTCAGCCAATGACAGCTGATCATGTGACAATAACAGAGGCGGTAATTGGCTTTTTTTCCTCCTTGCGCTGACAGCGCGAGGAGAAAAAAAAAAAAAAAAGAAGATCACCGGCGGCAGTGAGAGGGACATCAGTCCCTCTCACTGCAATGTGCCCAGCAATGTGCCCACCTTTGCCCCATTAAAGTGCCACCTACCAGTGCCCACACTGCCATCTCTCAGTGCCCACAGTGCCATCTCTCAGTGCCCACAGTGCCAGTGCTGCACATCACCTGCCAGTGTCACCTGCCAGTGCTCATCTGTGTCACCTACCAGTGCTCATCTGTGTCACCTACCAGTGCCCATCAGTGCCCATCAGTGCCACCTATCAGTGCCCATCAGTGCCACCCATCAGTGCCCATCAGTGTCATCCATCAGTTCCCATCGGTGCCACCCATCCGTGCCACCCATCCGTGCCACCCATCCATGCCACTTATCCGTGCCACCCATCCGTGCCCATCAGTGCCATCTTTGCTGTCCCCATCAGTACCGACTTATCTGTCCCCACCAGTGCAGCCTATCAGTGCCCACCAGTGCAGTCTATCAGTGCCCACCAGTGCAGCCTATCAGTGCCAACCAGTGCAGCCTATCAGTGCCCACCTGTGCCGCCTCATCAGCGCATATCAATGAAGCAGAAAAATTACCTGTTTGCAAAATTTTATAACAAACTATTTTGTTTGTTTAGCAAAAAATAAAAACCCCAGCTGTGACTAAATACCACCAAAAGAAAGCTCTATTTGTGGGAAAAAAATTATAAAAATGTCATTTGGGTACAGTGTTGTATGACCGTGCAATTGTCATTCAAAGTGCGTCAGCGCCAAAAGCTGAAAATTGGTCTGGTCACGAGGGGGGTTTAAGCCGGTGATCGGCTTTTTTTTTTTTCTCCTCGCGCTGTCAGCGCAAGAAGGGAGAAAAGCCGATTACCGGCTCTGTTAAGATCACATGATCAGCTGTCATTGGCTGACAGCTGATCACGTGGTAACGGGTCGGGATCGACCCCTTACTCAGATCTGTGATCCAGCGAGTCTCACAGACTCGCTGATCACAGAGCGCGCGGCACGCGCCCTTCAGGGGGCGCGCAGGCAGCTCGTGGCCGGGACGACGTCAATAGACGTCGTCCCGGCACAATAGATCCGCGCTGTAGCCGTCATTTGGCTATAGCGCGGATCTCAGGCAGTTAACTGATCTGACTTTCAGCCCATTGATTTGAATAGAAGTGCATCCAAGTTGGATCATCATGATCCGACTTGTGGTGTGACTTGTGCTCGGGGGATCTTATTTTTTTTTTTTTTATTTACTCTTAATTTTTATTTTTATTTTAATTTGTAAAACATTTACAAGCAAACGTTGAAGCACACATGATCCATAAAAAAAAAGAAAAAAAAAACAGTGGTGGATAGTTGATAATAATAATCCAGGTTTGATACAAAAAAAAAATCACTTCGTGTTACCTAATCAAGACCTCCCCTCCCATGTCCCCCCCATGATCCCCCCCCCCTGTACACACACTACTGGTTCCCAGGTTCGAAAGGTCGGCAGGATGGGCGCGCGCGCCGAGGGAAGGAGGGGGCCCCCGGCCCCGCTCCATGGTCAGGATAGCAATGGTGATCCTTAAGGAATTTATAGGTGTGGGGGCGCCGGGGGGGAAGATCTATCCCCCCCGTCGCCACCCACCCTTGGCATGCAGCCCAGCTCACACAGCCAGGGGCTCCATATACGGGCAAATTTCTCAAGGTTATTCTGCCGAATAAACATTGCCCTCTCGCACCATATCATAGAATTAATCGCCGCAGTCCAGTTCGCCGAGGAAGGGGGCGTCCTGGCTTGCCAGTTCAACGCGATTAGGCGCCTTGCCTGATACAGGCATCTCAGCAATGCAACTTTGGTGGGGGATGATGTACTGCCATCCTCAAAGATTCCCAGAAGGCAGGTCCTAGCCTCTGGTTCCAGAGTGGTCCCAAAGATTCTATTCAAGCTATCCACTACTTCTACCCAGTACCTGAATAGCTTTGGGCACTTCCATACCATATGTAGAAGATCGCCTGGGGCCTTGCATCTTGGGCATTCGTCTCTGGGCTTTCTACCAAATTTAAACAGTTTTTGGGGGGGTATAATAGGCTCGGTAAATTAAAAACAGGTGGGAAACCCTTTGCGAGGGGGATATTGATACCAGGCCACCCTGTATGAGGACCCGATCCCATTGTTCCGAGGTAATTGGTCCCAAGTCTTTTTCCCATCCCTTTCTACTACTATCAGGACCCTTAGTACTCATGGCTCTGTTTCCCAGGGTATCATATATCCTGGAAATCAGGCCCCTCATTAATCTCGGTTTCGTTATTTCCTGAAATAGGGGGGTCTTGACCCAGTTAATAGTCGAGGATCTAAACTGAGCCTGGATACCGTGTCTGACCTGCAGGTATTTGTAAAAAGACCTATTTGGGATATTGAATTGTCGTCTCAGGTCCTCGAATGATTTTAAATGGTTTCCCTCGTATAGCTGAATTAACCGGCTAATACCCTGCCTTTCCCACTCTGGGGGTCTCTCTATGCCCTTTATTTCCCCTAGATTCTTATTGTACCATAGCGGGGTGTACTCGTTCAACCCATTATATCCCATTATTGATTTTACTGCCTTCCATACTCTGGTCATCAAATCGCTCGTCGGACACCTATGGGTGAACGAGTCTGCCTCCAATGCCTCAATTAATGAATTATGGGGAGCGCCTAGTATCGCCATTCTATTACCACCGCACCCACTTGCCAGGAGCCCGCCATTTGCCATTTGCTGAAGTTGAGCCGACAAAAAGTATAGCCGCGGGTGGGGAGTCGCCATCCCCCCCCTCCCAACAGGGAGCTGCAATGTTTGTAGACCAATCCGGGCTTGACCCTTTTTCCAGATTAAGTCCCTAAACAGGGATTCAATCTTCTTAAACCATTTCTGGCTAATCCAGGCTGGAGAGTTATGGAGAATATAAAGAATTTGCGGGAGCCAGATCATCTTAATTAAGTTGCAGCGCCCTGCTATAGATAGGGGGAGGCGACTCCATATCTCCACCTTTTGTTTTAGTTTAATCAATAGCGGGGCTAGATTATCGCTAATGTAATGGTTTGTGTCGCTAGAAATCCACACCCCCAAGTATTTAAGCTTGGTCACCACGTCCAGGGCAGGGGTTATAGTGGGAGTCTGTCCGCCGCACCGAACCAACGGTAGCAAGGCTGACTTGCTCCAATTGATGGCTAAGCCGGAATGTTGCCGAAATTCCTCCATCATGCGCATCACTACCTCGAGTGAAAGGTTGATATCGCCGATAAAAAATAAAACGTCGTCGGCAAATAATGCGATTCTTTCCTCCCCGGACTGGCGCCGGAATCCCTGGAGATCCGGACGCATTCTTGTCAGGATCGCCAGGGGTTCCATTGCCAGTACAAATAGGAGGGGAGACAGGGGGCATCCCTGCCTCGTCCCCCTTTCCAACTGGAACACCTCGGAGTAGTACCCGCCCACTCTAACTTTAGCTCTAGGCTCGTTGTATAAAAGTTTGATCCATTCAATGAAAGTAGGCCCGAAACCAAATCGCTCCAGGACCAGCCATAAGTAGTCCCATTCCAGGCTGTCAAATGCTTTAACAGCGTCCAAGGCCAAAATGGCCTTAGGACCTGTATTGTCCGTTGGGGTTTGCATGTTAAGAAAGACTCTTCTAATATTGGTGCTAGTTGACCTGCCTGGAATGAAACCTGACTGGTCCGGGTGGATTAACTTGTGTATGCATTTGTTTAGTCGAATCGCCAAAACCTTTGCCAGGATCTTAATATCGGAGCATAGCAGCGATATTGGGCGATACGAGGTAACTTCCTGCTGGTCCTTCCCCTCTTTAAGTATCAGAATAATATTGGCCTCGAGCATCGAGGAGGGCAATCTGCCCCCATCCAACGCCCGTCTCAAAGTTTCCAACAATTCAGGCAACAGTACCTCACCATACCGCTTGTAGAGCTCTATTGGCAGCCCGTCAGGGCCCGGGGATTTTTGATTGGGCATTGCTGCCACTGCAAATCTCAATTCCTCAATAGTTACTGGCGCCTCCAATTCCGTTTTGTCATTGTCCGATAGGCTTGGGAATGTTATCTGCTGCAAAAACTCAGATACTGCTATCTCGCTCCCTTTTCTAGAGGATTTATAAAGGGTTTTGTAGTAGTTGCCAATAAGATTCGTTATCTCCAATGGGTCGGTGACCAAATCTCCGTTTGCCCCCCTGATTGCTGGAATTGTTGAGGAGGAACTGTTGGTTTTGACCAGGAGAGAGAGGGTATGGCCTACCCTCTCGCCCTCGCCAAAATAATATTGCCGCTGGAAAATTCGCCTATTCTCCATTTTCTTGATAAGTAGCATTTTATAGGTTTGTTGTTTGTTAAGCCATTCCCCCATGCTGATTGGGGTCGGGTTTTCTACATAGCGGCGTTCTGCTAGGGTTACCTCGCTACTAGCTTCCCTTTCTTGCTCTCTCGACTGCCGCTTAATTGCTGCCATCTTCTGGATTAACAGTCCTCTTGTATAGGCTTTTAAGGAGTCCCAAATCACCCCGGGCGACGCTGAGCCCGCATTTATTTGTAAGAACTCCCTTATGCTAGTGGTCAGATCGCGGGGATTGTCAATCAATTCAAGCCAACAAGGATTGATCGTCCATTCCCTATGGCTAGCTCTACTCCCAGTACTTATGTTGAGCGTCAGCGGGGAGTGATCGGAGACCCCTCTCAGGCCATACTCTACATCTCTCACCAACAAATTCACCTCGTCGTTCCCCAGGGCCATATCAATTCTAGAGAGGGTACGGTAGGAATCTGAAAAACAGGAGTACTGCCTATTATATGGGTTCCGCGTACGCCATATGTCGCTTAGCCCTATTTCCCTCAAAAAACGTGACAGGCGGTTCCCCTGTCCCGCCCTGGATCTGGTGGGTACAGGGAATCTGTCTAGTCCCGTATCCAATACCTCATTGTAATCCCCTAGGGCTATCATTGGAATGCCTGGTTTATCCAAAGCAAACTCAAGTAGTTTATACAGAACCTCAAGCTTAAAAGGGGGAGGTATGTAGATATTTGCTATAATGTAGGGCTGACTACCAATCAGACAGAACAGGAATATATAGCGCCCCTGTTCGTCAATGGAGATTGCATTACAAGAAAAAGGTACTCCTCTCCCAACCAAAATGCTCACACCCCTTGAATAAGAGGAGTGAAATGAGTGGTATTGGGCCGAGAACTTGCGACTAGATAGCTGAAAAACTGTATCGGGAGTAAGATGTGTTTCCTGCAACAGCAGTATTCCAGGTCCCTTCCCGTCCAGTGCCGACAGGACTAGTGCCCGTTTATTTAAGCTACCCAGACCCCGGGTGTTCCACGAGACCAGGTTTACCCTGTCACCCTCCATGATAGATTAAATCGCAGGACACAGGGGGGGGGGGGGGGGCAGGGGGGGGGGGGGGGGGGGCCACCCATAACCAGGCGAGCCCACCCATCTCCCCCCCACCCCCCCCCCCCAACTCCCCCACCACCCCCGCCCACGCACCGGCCCCCCACCGACCTCGCAGGGACCAGCAGTGTGTGTTACCCCAATCCTCCCTAGCCCTACCCGCCCTCCCTCCCAATCCCCCGCCCCCCTCCCCCCACCCCCCACCCCCCATGCCCAACTGGGCCACCCCTACAAGGCTTGTGCGCGGCCCAACCATACACCTCCCACCCAGCAGCGCAGGTGTCCCGTCCCAATCGTAATACTATATTAAGTGAGCACTCCTAATCCAACCCTTTCCCGGTGGTATAAGCATCGATATGAAAATGTGCGGACAGAGTAACCTACCCCCCCAAACAGGATGAAAAAAAAGAAAAAAAGGGGGGGGGAGGGGGGACGTGGAGCCCCCCCCCCAGTGACCATTGTGATCCCACCCCATTGTGCAGTTGACAACGTGTTAACCATTAAGGTAGACGAGAGAGAGGGACAGAGGCCTCCGTGTCGCGGAAGCCCTGTCCCTGCCACTCGATCCTGGTCCAAATGTCAGTGAGAAGGATAAAAAAAAAAAAAAAAAATAAATAAATAAATAAAAAAAAAACTGTGTATAAACCATCGGGTGGACAAGGGGAGAAGCGGGGGCGTCTATAGAAGTCCCCACCTCTAGCCCCCAGTCCTAATCAAATGTCAGTGCAACAGTGCAGAAAAACAAACATTATTAATATGATAATGACAATAATAATATTATGAGGTATTGAGGTATTCCCCTCGACCCCCCCCCCCCCACCCCCCCCCCCCCCCGATCCAACACCCCTAATGTGGTGGACTGTGTCATAGTTAAAGATAAAAACCCATAAGTACAGCATATAACAACAAGAAAAATAAAAAAAAGAAAAATAAAAAATAAACAGCCTGGGCCCACCCTCAGCCCCCCCCCCCCCCATAGTAAATATCTCTGGCACTCTCAAAGATCTTCTCTATGTTCCTCCAACCATCTCTCGACTTCAGCGGGTGTGTTGAAATACAAGGTCGAGCCCATAGCAGTCACCCGCAGGCGGGCGGGGTATAACAGGGCATATGCGATTTTATGTCGCTGAAGAGTGCGCTTAACTGGGATGAATTCTGTTCTGAGTTTCTGGAGGTCCGGGGAAAAATCTGGGTAAAAGGAGACCCTAGCCTCCTTGAAAAAAAATGTCCCCCAGTTCTCTAGCCTTACGGAGTAAAATCGCACGGTCATTGTAGTTTACAAATTTCAGTAATAGTGGGCGAGCCCGCTCGTCATTTTGTCGGGGTCTGGTAGGAACTCGATGGGCTCTCTCGATCGCAAATAGCGGGGTAAAGGAGGAATCCCCAAATATTTCCTTAAGCCAAGTTTCCAAAAAGACTACGGGATTGGGACCCTCGCTCCTCTCCGGTAAGCCTATTAGGCGCACATTACTTCTGCGGCTTCTATTTTCTAGATCATCGAGTTTAGCAGCCTGTTTGGTCATTTGCTTCTGTAGGCCTATGATTTTTTCCTGTAATGGGGAGAGTTCATCATCGATCGTACTTAACCTCACTTCTAGCGCCGTAGTCCTTTCCACTGTGCTACACAGTAGCTGGCTCATTGCAGTTAGCTCAGTTTTTATACCATTCAATTGGCTATCCAGGCCAGATATAGAGTCCTTACAAGCATTAACGGCATCAAATATGGCCCTAAGTGTGGGCTCCTCCTGACCCCCTATAGTGGAGCACGCCAATGAACTTGCTGCTGCCTGTGCTGCCTTACCCTCCCCAGGGTCTTTATTGTTTGTGGCTCCTCTGGTGGGTAGAGTGCTCGGGGGATCTTGAAAACAAATGCAACGGGGTCCCCCCAAAATCAATACCAGGCCCTTTGAGATTGGTATGGACCTTGAAGCGGAACCCCAAGCCTAAATGAAAAAAAGACCATATCTGACTTTCGGTCTGATATGGATTTTAAGGGGAAACTCCACGCCCAAAAAAATAAAGGCATGGGGTCCCCCCAAAATCCATACCAGACCCTTATCTGAGCATGCAGCCTGGTAAGTCAGGAAAGGGGGGAACGAGCAAGTGCCCCCCTACTGGACCATACCAGGCCACATGCCCTCAACATGGGGGGGCACGGAGGCTTTGGGACAGGGGTCTCTTCATTCCCCACCCCAAAGTACATTGTCCCTATGTTAATGGGGACAAGGGTCTGTTTTGTGGGATTCTGCGGGCATATATGAAACTGGAATCCCCCCATATGTGAGTGAGTATGGGGTACATTGTACCCCTACCCATTCACCCCAAAAAAGGCAGTGTAGTAAAAACAAGAGACAGTTTTCACAAGTCCTTTATTAAAAATCTTCCTCTGGTCCTCTTTCTCTGGCCTTCTTCCTCCAGTGCTGTCTTCTCCGCAGCCGACTGAGTCCTCCTCTGATGCTGTCTCCCGTAATTGTGCCTGCTCCACACTCTGCCGGTTCTTATATAGCCATGGGCCGTGGCCATCCAGTGATGTCACCACGAGACCCTGCCTATTGTGACATCACGTCCAGGAGGGGGGCATCGCTTAATGCTCCTTCCTCTAACCTTCCGCCTTAAGCATTGGCCCATGACTTGATGGACCTAAGTTCAAAAGCTTCCATAAAATTTAGTCTGTCAAGTACCTGGGGACGATTTCAATAAAACGTAAAGATTCACAGGCAGAAATAGAATTCAGAATATATAAAGCAAATGTCTGCTACATTGTGCTATGTTACAATCAAATCTAAATTTGGAACATCAAAATTGCTATTTAGGGAATGCTGTGGTTTCCAGTCCAAACAAAAATGGAAGAAAACTGACTAGGTATTTGGGAAATAGATTTTTACAGAGAATGTATGGCCCCAAGCTGAAAAATGGGGAGTTACAAGAAAGGACTAATGAGGAACTCAGAACAATGTACAATGGAATTAGAAATTGTTGGTGAATTCAAGGTGAAAAACTGTTTGCAACATCTAGTAAGAAGGGATGAGTCTTACACCAAACTGTATCTTTTCAAGAAAGGGAGAGGACAAGGAAATAGTATAGGAAATAAAGAATGATGTGAAACATTTGAGTGTAGCCTCCCTAGCGGTATGATTTTGTCCGATTTTTTTATCTCAAAGTGGTACATTATTTTGCATAGAAATTTGTCATTTTATATTGTAGGCCTGCAATTCTTAGGAATAACTCACTTAAATCTGTCCAAACAAGAGTCTAGTAGACATCCCGGGTATGATAAAGTTTGAAACACAAAATCATAAATTATAATATAATAAATAACTATAAATAATTATAAAAAATAATAATATAATAATAATAAAATTAATTTCCCCACGAATCACTATCGCTCAATTCTGCAAGTGTTCTGCAAGTGAATTTACTATCACTGTTTTCTAGCTGGTCTAAAACTGCTTTTGAGGTAAAGGGGCACTTATTGGATGCCATGGACATTCTCAAGTTTCCGGGCAGAAAGAACAATATATATAAAAGTACAGGCAGTGCACTGGACAAAGCACTAGGGGCAAAAGGGAGGCGAAATGATTTGATACAGTAATGTAATCTTACAGATTACAGTGTACTGTATGTGTTATGTTTTTTGTACTTTTTGAATTTTCTGAGGGGGCCCCGCCCCATGCGTTGCGACGCTCGCAGGGAACGGAGCCCAGAACACAGAGCATCGGGTGGAGGATTTGGCGGAGGATACAGCGGGGGGACATCACAGGATCCTGGGGACAAGGTAAGTTATCTGCAGTACAATCCCGAGTGTGGCTCGGGGTTACCGCTAATGGTAATGAAAATTAACCCCTGAGCCACACTTGGGATTACTGCCAGGGAGGTTAAAAGGTTAAAGCTAAGCTCCACCTAAAGGGGGAAGCACCGCTTGTCTGCCTCCTCATTCCCCCTCCGCTGCCACATTTATCACTTTTTGGGGGGCGGTTACCTGGTTTTAAATGAACTGGGTCGGAAAATAAGCCCCCCTCCTTGCCCCACGGCATTCTGGGACACTTCACAGGCCCCAGAAAACTGTGGCCCATTTACAAAATGCAGCGCACTTCACTGACGGTTTTCCTTAGTCAAGATGGCGGCGCCAGCACCCGATAGCCGATTGAATAATCGGCTCGGATAAGGACACTGCTGGATGCCTGGACAAGTAAGTGCCCTAATATTAAAAGTCAGCAGCTACAGTATTTGTAGCTGCTGATTTTTTTTTTTTCTGAAGTAGCCTGGAGCTCCTCTTTAAGATAAAAAGCAGCAAACAAACGAAAATATAAAACAATCTTAGGTGAGGCAAAATCTCTGCACCATGGTGATAACATGGAGCAAGAGAGCAAAGTAAATGTTACGGGTCAAGTGACTAAGATTTGTAGAAAAGCCACATAAGGGCTATTGAGACTGTGGACTACCCCCTTTTTCATAATATAATTTACACAGCTTTGTTCTATAATTCCTTAGGGTAAATATTAAAAAAAATATACATTTTACCATTTTTAGAATAACACTATTTATATATTATATTATTTTATATTCTATTATACTATTTAGGATTTAAAGATCTGTGTGTCGCATGCCACTCGCTATCAGGGCTATCAGCGTCACATTGACACAATAGAAAATACTGAGCCACCTGGCTAATTTTGATCCACTAAGAATGTTGATCTATCTCCACACAGATGTCATCTCTTTTAGGCGAGGGCCTGATCAGGACATCGGTCTTTGAGGCCAACAGACCCAAACACAAACATACACACCTAGTGTGTCTGTACACACTTGCTGCTCCCTGCAGCATAACTCTCCTGGTGAGGATGGAGCACTGGCTGGCTAGCCTGTTTGTATTTTGTAGGTCCACCCTCCACTCGAATCTAATGAGTCCTACACCTGAACAGGTACCCTTTCACTGCTGAATCAGTGGTTAATCTGTCTGTTACATATTACCCCTTCTGTATTGACCTGGTGGCAGGGCTGGATTAACATAGGGGCTATTGGAGCTGCAGCCAAAAAAATAAAATAAAAATAAATAAAAACGATCAAGTTTTGAGGGTTGTAGAGACCCCAAATTTGGGAAGTAGGAAGCCGAAGACCTAACACACCACTGGTCAAAAGGGGCTCCTATTATTTATGGTTCTGGAGATATGGGGCTTCTTGTGCAGCCTGTCAGAAGCTACATACAGAGTGGCCAGTTTAAATACAAGCTGGCACACTCTGTCTGCAGCAGTTTGAGAGGATGAGCTCACAGTGCCTCTCGCTTCCTGTCAGAGGCACTGAGCTCAATGGACAGCTTGGAGCCTTGGACCAATGATAAGGTGCCATTGGCCCAAGCTGTCCAATAAAAATGTTGCAGTGGAGGCTCTCCTCTCACTACAGTGTCATAGAAGGAGGCATGTGTCTAAAAGACACATGCTCCCTTCCAGCCCAGCAGTCTTAATTAGAAGGAAAAAACATGGGTTTATGGGTATAAGGTTTACACACAGTTAAGCGGGAGAATAAGAATCTTCTGCTGCTGAAAAGGTACTGTTACAATCAAGCTAAATCATATATTATTATGCTATATGTTATAACATAATAATTTATTATATTATTATTATTATACAGGATTTATATTACAGTTTGCACAGCGCTTTACAACATGAGGGCAGACAGTACACGTACAATACAAATCAATACAGGAGGGATCAGAGTACCCTGCTCGTTAGAGCTTACAATCTAGAAGGGAGGGTCAAGTTGAAACAAAAGGTAATACTGTGGGGGATGAGCTGATAGAGAAAATGAAAATACAGTCGTTAGGTGTGGGTAGGATAGGCTTCTCTGAAGAGAAGGGTTTTCAGGAATCGTCTAAAAGCTAATAAAGTAGGAGATAGGCGGACAGATTGGGGTAAGGCATTCCATAGGATTGGAGGGGCTCTGGCAAAGTCCTGGAGGTGAGCATGGGAGGAGGTGACGAGGGAGCTAGAGAGCAGGAGGTCTTGAGAGGAACGAAGAGAACAAGTAGGTAGGTATTTAGAGACTTAGCTAGTGATGTAGCTGGGGGCTAAATTGTGGATGGCTTTGTACATAGTTGTTAGTATTTTGAATTTAATTATTTGGCCGAGTGGAAGCCAGTGGAGGGATTGACAGAGAGGAGTGGCAGACACAGAGTGATTGGTAAGGTGGATGAGTCTGGCAGCAGCATTCATGATGGATTGAAGAGGTGATAGACTATGTAAAGGTAAGCCAATGAGAAGGGAGTTGCAGTAGTCGAGGCGAGAGATGACGAGCGAGTGAATTAAGAGCTTTGTTGTATCATTGGTTAGAAAGGGGCGTATTTTGGAGATGTTGCGGAGGTTGAGGCGGCAGGATTTGGACAGTGATTGGATGTGTTGCTTGAAGGAGAGTTCAGAGTCCAGGACTACACCTAGAACCTTGGCATGAGGGGATGGGCTTATGGTTGTGCCATCGATTTTGACAGAGAAATCAGGGGCAGGGGCACATGGGGGAGGAAAAATTATAAGTTCGATTTTGGATAGATTGAGTTTGAGGAAGTGGTAGTTACATCCAGATGGATATATCTTATAGTAGATTAGTGATACGTGAGGAGACAGAGGGAGTGAGCCGAGGGGTAGAGAAATAGATTTGGGTGTCGTCAGCGTAGAGGTGGTATTGAAAGCCATGGGAGGCTCTCAGTTGACCCAGGGAGGAGGCGTAGATTGAAAATAGAAGAGGTCCAAGAACAGAACCTTGGGAGACCCCAACAGAGAAAGGAAGAGGAGAGGAGGAGGTAGAGTTGTAAGAAACGCTAAAGGTGCGGTTGGATAAGTAGGAAGAGAACCAGCGAAGAGTAAAGTTACGGAGACCAAAGGTGTGGAGTTTTTTGAGGAGGAGGGGGGGTGGTCAACCGTATCAAAGGCAGCAGAGAGGTCCAGGAGTAGGAGTACAGAATAATGTTGATTGGTTTTGGCCGTTAGTAGATCATTTGCAGGCAGTTATGTTATCTGGGGCTCTTCTGGCATGCAGTACATGTAGTACTGCAGTGTGAGATGTGTCTGGCGATGCAAGATAGCTGCTCAGAGGTATCCAGGACCAGCGTGGAGCACAAGTGGCTAGCATTGAGGACGTTTGTAAGTAGGATTCGTTCGTAACTCAGGTGTTCATAACTCGGGGACTGCCTGTACTAGTTTGAAGTTATAACTTCAAACTTCAGTAATTTGTCCGTTAAGCCACCTGCTTCAGTACAGTTTTTGAAAATATAGTAAATGACCTTAAAAACAATATATAATAATTATTTGTATATTACATCCTTATGGTAATTAACCCCTTGCCATCCAGGCCAATTCTGACACTTCTCTCCTACATGTAAAAACTCAGATTTTTTTGCTAGAAAATTACTCAGAATCCCCAAACATTATATATATTGTTTTAGCAGACACCCTAGGGAACAAAATGGTGGTCATTGCAACTTTTTATAATACACGATATTTGCGCAGCAATTTTTCAAACGTGTTTTTTTTGGAAAGAAACTATTTCATAAACAAAAAAATAAAAATAAAACACTAAAGTTAGCCTGATATTTGTGTACACTATCAAACACTTTAAATTTTTTTACAGTTTATATGTTTAGAGTCACTGAGGAGGTGGAGCGCTAACGTTTGCGGTGTATGCAGTCTGTGTGTAGTTGGTTCTGATACTAGCCAGTGCCTCACCAGCCACTGACCTCACTGCATGGCATGTCCCTGCTGTACATACTGCAACTGTCTTTTCCCTTCACACTCATCTCCTGTACATACTGCTCAGTATCATACCATCCACACTGCTCTTCTGTACATACTGCCCACTTTTATAAACTCCTCTACTGTACATAGTGCAAGCTGTCATGCCCTCCACACTCTTCTTGTGTGCATACTGCCCCCATCATACCCTTCATACTTCTCTCCTGTGCATGCTGCCCACATCATACCCTCCACACTCCTCTCCTGTACATACTGCTCCCATCATACCCTCCACACTCCTCTCCTGCACATGCTGCCCACTGTCATCCCCTCCACACTCCTCTCCTGTACATAGTGCCCACTGTTATACCATCCATACTTCTCCCCTATGCCTCTTGCCCACAAAAACATTTCTTTAGAATTATATTGAATATCCTCAATGTTACCAGCTCTAGAATGGGCACACATTTATTTGTTCAACTAAAGAAAATCTTCTCAGTCCTCATATTTGTTCTGCCCATTATTAGTACTCATTTAATTTTGTGATTAAGGATGGGCCCGGTGCTCGATGCGAACCCACGTTCGCATCGAGCACCGGGCGTTCGCTCGCTCGGCGAGCCCAGAACTATTTTGGCCGCTCGCATCACGTTCGTGTGATGCGAGCGGCCCCGCAATGCATTGCGGCCGGCGCGGCCGACGCAGTGCATTGCTGGCTGATGATTGGCCAAGCATGCACTGTGACCCCGCATGCTTGGCCAATCACAGCCCCGGAAACTCGAAGAGCCATAATTGGCTACAGGCAGGACGCCTGTAGCCAATTACAGCTCAGGGGCTGTAGTACACGCCCCCCCCTATAAAACGCCGCCACGCCGTCTGCGCCGGTCACATGCTGTTCCGGCGCAGATTGAGCAGGCTGTTCCTGTGACACTCTGCTGCATTTAGATAGATAGAGAGAGAGATTCACTTGCAGAGATTGAGTTAGATAGATTCAGTTACAAAGATTGATTGACAAAGAGGGGCTTGTAGTGTGCTCGTGGCAGGCAGGCAGAGCTCCTATATTTTGTTACCAGAAGCACCTATAGGACTTGTAGTGTGTTCGTGGCAGGCAGGCAGAGCTCCTATATTTTGTTACCAGAAGCACCTATAGGACTTGTAGTGTGTTAGTGGCAGGCAGGCAGAGCTCCTATATTTTGTTACCAGAAGCACCTATAGGACTTGTAGTGTGTTAGTGACAGGCAGGCAGAGCTCCTATATTTTGTTACCAGAAGCACCTATAGGACTTGTAGTGTGTTAGTGGCAGGCAGGCAGAGCTCCTATATTTTGTTACCAGAAGCACCTATAGGACTTGTAGTGTGTTCGTGGCAGGCAGGCAGAGCTCCTATATTTTGTTCCCAGAAGCACCTATAGGACTTGAAGTGTGTTAGTCCCATCACACACACAGAGCTATATTTTCTTCCCAGAAGCACCTATAGGACTTGAAGTGTGTTAGTCCCATTACACACAAAGAGCTATACTTTGTTCCCAGAAGCACCTATAGGACTTGAAGTGTGTTAGTCCCATTACACACACAGAGCTATATTTTCTTCCCAGAAGCACCTATAGGACTTGAAGTGTGTTAGTCCCATTACACACACAGAGCTATATTTTCTTCCCAGAAGCACCTATAGGACTTGAAGTGTGTTAGTCCCATTACACACACAGAGCTATATTTTCTTCCCAGAAGCACCTATAGGACTTGAAGTGTGTTAGTCCCATTACACACACAGAGCTATATTTTCTTCCCAGAAGCACCTATAGGACTTGAAGTGTGTTAGTCCCATTACACACACAGAGCTATATTTTCTTCCCAGAAGCACCTATAGGACTTGAAGTGTGTTAGTCCCATCACACACACAGAGCTATATTTTGTTCCCAGAAGCACCTATAGGACTTGAAGTGTGTTAGTCCCATTACACACACAGAGCTATATTTTGTTCCCAGAAGCACCTATAGGACTTGAAGTGTGTTAGTCCCATCACACACACAGAGCTATATTTTGTTCCCAGAAGCACCTATAGGACTTGAAGTGTGTTAGTCCCATTACACACACAGAGCTATATTTTGTTCCCAGAAGCACCTATAGGACTTGAAGTGTGTTAGTCCCATCACACACACAGAGCTATATTTTCTTCCCAGAAGCACCTATAGGACTTGAAGTGTGTTAGTCCCATTACACACACAGAGCTATATTTTCTTCCCAGAAGCACCTATAGGACTTGTAGTGTGTTCGTGGCAGGCAGGCAGAGCTCCTATATTTTGTTCCCAGAAGCACTTATAGGACTTGAAGTGTGTTAGTCCCATTACACACACAGAGCTATATTTTCTTCCCAGAAGCACCTATAGGACTTGTAGTGTGTTAGTGGCAGGCAGGCAGAGCTCCTATATTTTGTTACCAGAAGCACCTATAGGACTTGTAGTGTGTTCGTGGCAGGCAGGCAGAGCTCCTATATTTTGTTCCCAGAGGCACCTATAGGACTTGAAGTGTGTTAGTCCCATTACACACACAGAGCTATATTTTCTTCCCAGAAGCACCTATAGGACTTGAAGTGTGTTAGTCCCATTACACACACAGAGCAATATTTTCTTCCCAGAAGCACCTATAGGACTTGAAGTGTGTTAGTCCCATCACACAGAGCTCCTCTATTTTCTTTGCATAAGCACCCACAGGACTTCTAGTGTGTTAGTGGCATCACACAGAGCTCCTATATATTCTTCTCAGCAGCACCCACAGGACTTCTAGTGTGTTAGTGGCATCACACAGAGCTCCTCTATTTTCTTTGCAGAAGCACCCACAGGACTTCTAGTGTGTTAGTGGCATCACACAGAGCTCCTCTATTTTCTTTGCAGAAGCACCCACAGGACTTCTAGTGTGTTAGTGGCATCACACAGAGCTCCTCTATTTTCTTTGCAGAAGCACCCACAGGACTTCTAGTGTGTTAGTGGCATCACACAGAGCTCCTCTATTTTCTTTGCAGAAGCACCCATAGGACTTCTAGTGTGTTAGTGGCATCACACAGAGCTCCTCTATTTTCTTTGCAGAAGCACCCACAGGACTTCTAGTGTGTTAGTGGCATCACACAGAGCTCCTCTATTTTCTTTGCAGAAGCACCCACAGGACTTCTAGTGTGTTAGTGGCATCACACAGAGCTCCTCTATTTTCTTTGCAGAAGCACCCATAGGACTTCTAGTGTGTTAGTGGCATCACACAGAGCTCCTATATATTCTTCTCAGCAGCACCCACAGGACTTCTAGTGTGTTAGTGGCATCACACAGAGCTCCTCTATTTTCTTTGCAGAAGCACCCACAGGACTTCTAGTGTGTTAGTGGCATCACACAGAGCTCCTCTATTTTCTTTGCAGAAGCACCCATAGGACTTCTAGTGTGTTAGTGGCATCACACAGAGCTCCTATATATTCTTCTCAGCAGCACCCACAGGACTTCTAGTGTGTTAGTGGCATCACACAGAGCTCCTATATTTTCTTTGCAGAAGCACCTATAGGACTTCTAGTGTGTTAGTGGCATCACACAGAGCTCCTCTATTTTCTTTGCAGAAGCACCCACAGGACTTCTAGTGTGTTAGTGGCATCACACAGAGCTCCTCTATTTTCTTTGCAGAAGCACCCATAGGACTTCTAGTGTGTTAGTGGCATCACACAGAGCTCCTATATATTCTTCTCAGCAGCACCCACAGGACTTCTAGTGTGTTAGTGGCATCACACAGAGCTCCTATATTTTCTTTGCAGAAGCACCTATAGGACTTCTAGTGTGTTAGTGGCATCACACAGAGCTCCTCTATTTTCTTTGCAGAAGCACCCACAGGACTTCTAGTGTGTTAGTGGCATCACACAGAGCTCCTATATTTTCTTCTCAGCAGCACCCACAGGACTTCTAGTGTGTTAGTGGCATCACACAGAGCTCCTATATTTTCTTTGCAGAAGCACCTATAGGACTTCTAGTGTGTTAGTGGCATCACACAGAGCTCCTATATTTTCTTCTCAGCAGCACCCACAGGACTTCTAGTGTGTTAGTGGCATCACACAGAGCTCCTATATTTTCTTTGCAGAAGCACCCATAGGACTTCTAGTGTGTTAGTGGCATCACACAGAGCTCCTATATTTTCTTCTCAGCAGCACCCACAGGACTTCTAGTGTGTTAGTGGCATCACACAGAGCTCCTATATATTCTTCTCAGCAGCACCCACAGGACTTCTAGTGTGTTAGTGGCATCACACAGAGCTCCTATATTTTCTTTGCAGAAGCACCCATAGGACTTCTAGTGTGTTAGTGGCATCACACAGAGCTCCTATATTTTCTTCTCAGCAGCACCCACAGGACTTCTAGTGTGTTAGTGGCATCACACAGAGCTCCTATATTTTCTTTGCAGAAGCACCTATAGGACTTCTAGTGTGTTAGTGGCATCACACAGAGCTCCTATATTTTCTTCTCAGCAGCACCCACAGGACTACCGACTACAATGGCTGGAAGACCGCCAAGGGGAGGCAGAGCGTGCAGAGCCAAGAACACAGGGCAGACAGTCTCTGTTTCTAGTGGACGTGGCCGTGGACGTGGACGTGGTCGTGCATCGTCATCAGCACGTGGCCATGGGACACGCGCGTCTTTGTTTTCGGCAGCTGGACATGTGGAGCCGCATCATGCTGAAGGCTTGGTAGAATGGATGACCAAGCCCTCCTCATCCTCCTCATCCTCTCTCACCCAGGCTCAGGGTACTGACAGAGCATCATCAGCCACCCCTTCCCTAGACCCACCATGTCCTCCTGAGGAGTCCCCCGAACTCTTTGAGCACAGTGTTGGGTACATGCTCCAGGAGGATGCCCAACGATTCGAAGGCTCGGATGACGATACCCAGCTTGAGGAATCTGGCAGTACAGTTCCACCAGCTGCAGCTTACTGCCAGGTTTGCTCTAGTGGTGAAGAGGGAGGGGATGATGAGGTCACTGACTCCACGTGGGTGCCTCAAGGGAGAGAGGATGAGGAGGAGGACGAGGAGGAGGAGGATGCGGCGTCACATGTCCAACGAGGCAGGATGCCCCCTGGAGGCCAGGTAGAGGCCAGCACAGCAACTGTACAACACCGCAGAGCTCCGCCTGTGCAGGGCGCTGCCTCTGCACGTTATCAGAAAAGTTCTTTGGTGTGGGCCTTTTTTGAGACGAGTGCAGCAGATCGCACCACTGCTATTTGCAATATTTGTCTCAAGCGTATCTCGCGTGGCCAAAACATCAGCCGCTTGGGCACGACAAGCATGACCAGACATATGGCGACCTGCCATGCAGCTCGTTGGCAGGCACACATAAAAGACCCACACCAAAGAACTAAGCGGACCTCTCCTTGCTCCTCCTCAGCTGGGATCTCCATCCCCACTACACCTTCAGTCCTCTCTGAAAGCTGCTCTGAGAGGACTGAAGGTGTAGAATTCGGTGTGTCACAACCAAGTACTTGCAGTACACCGACGTCCGAATGCAGCAGGCAAATTTCCCTGCCCCAGCTGCTGGACCGTAGAAAGAAGTACACTCCCAGCCATCCACATGCCCAGCGGTTGAATGCTAGCCTTGCTAAATTGCTAGCACTTCAACTGCTGCCTTTTCAGTTGGTAGACTCGGCCCCCTTCCGTGAGTTTGTTCAATGTGCGGTTCCTCAGTGGCAGGTTCCCAAACGCCACTTTTTCTCGCGGAAGGCGATTCCGTCTCTCTACCGGCATGTGGAGGGCAATGTCCATGCCTCGCTGGACAGGGCGGTCAGCGGTAAGGTGCATATTACCGCTGACTCATGGTCCAGCAGGCATGGACAGGGACGGTACCTTTCTTTCACGGCCCATTGGGTCACTCTATTGGCAGCTGGGAGGGATGCAGGACAAGGTGCAGTAGTGTTGGAGGTTGTTCCGCCACCACGCCTCCAAAACGCGACTACTGCTACTGGTTGTGACACACCTCTCTCCTCCACCCCCTCCTCTTCTTCTTCCTCCAGTGCTCTGTCCTTGGAACCAGCGGTGCTCCGTAGGCGTACAAGGGGCTACGCAAGTACGCAGGCAAAAAGATGCCATGCCGTGCTTGCGCTGGTGTGTTTGGGGGACAGGAGCCACACTGGGCCAGAGGTTCTGGCAGCTCTGCAGGGGCAGGCCGAGAGGTGGTTGACGCCACGTCAGCTTAAGCCAGGAATGGTCGTTTCTGACAATGGCACCAACCTCCTCTCCGCCCTGCGACAGGGGCAGCTCACCCATGTGCCCTGCATGGCTCACGTCCTCAACCTGGTGGTGCAGCGGTTCTTGGGCAGGTTCCCAGGCTTACAGGATGTCCTGAGGCAGGCCAGGAAAGTCTGTGTGCATTTCCGCCGATCTTATAATGCCAGTGCTCGGCTGACTGAGCTGCAAAAGGAGCTGAACCTGCCCAAGAACCGCCTAATATCTGACATGCCCACCAGGTGGAACTCAACGTTGGCCATGCTGCAGCGACTGCACACGCAGCAGAGGGCCATCAATGAGTACCTTTGCGACTACGGCACCAGGACAGGGTCAGGGGAGCTTGGGTTTTTTTCCCCACGTCAGTGGAGCATGATCAGGGATGCATGCACTGTCCTCTCACCATTTGAGGAGGCCACGAGGATGGTGAGCAGTGACAGTGCATGCATCAGTGACACTGTCCCTCTTGTCCACCTGTTGGAGCATACGCTGCGTGGGATAATGGACAGGGCACTTGAGGCAGAACAGAGGCAGGAAGAGGAGGACTTCCTTGCCTCTCAAGGCCCCCTTTATCCGGACAGTGTTCCTTCTGTCCCACCCATCACACAGGAAGAGGATGAGGAGGAGGAGGAGGAGGAGGAGAGGATTGTGTGAGCATGGAGGTGGAGCCTGGCACTCAGCATCAGCAGCAGCAGTCTTTTAGGGATGATGTACAGTCCCAACAAGCCAGTGGACTTGTACGTGGCTGGGAGGAGGTGTCTGGCGATCATGTCATCCTCAGTGACCCAGAAGACTCCGGACCGAATGCCTCAGCTAACCTACGCTGCATGGCCTCCCTGATCCTGCAAAGCCTGCGGAAGGATCCTCGTGTTCTTCGGATCAAGGAGAGGGACCATTACTGGCTGGCCACTCTCCTTGATCCGCGGTACAAGGGTAAGGTTGCGGACCTTATCTTGCCGTCGCAGAGGGAGCAGAGGATGAGACATCTCAGGGAGGCCTTGCAGAAAGGTCTGTGCAACGCGTTCCCAGAAACTGGGAGGCTACAAACTCCTGGTCCTGGGCGACGAGTTGCTGAGGCTTCGGTCAGTGGCAGAAGGAGCGGTGGGGAAGGTGGACGTCTGACCGATGCGTTCAGACAATTTTTTAGTCCGCAGCCCCAAGGTATGATCGGTTCCAGCAACCATCGCCAGCGTCTGATATACATGGTGCAGGAATACCTTGGGGCAAGGTCAGACTTGGACACCTTTCCCACCGAAAATCCTCTGGCTTACTGGGTCCTGAGGATGGATCACTGGCCAGAGCTTGCACAGTATGCAATTGAGCTACTGGCCTGTCCTGCCTCCAGCGTTCTTTCCGAACGCACATTCAGTGCTGCTGGAGGATTTGTGACTGATCATAGGGTGCGCCTGTCCACCGCCTCGGTTGATCGACTGACATTCATCAAAATGAATCAGTCTTGGATCACCACCAGCTACCAGGCACCTGAGGCGGATATAACCGAATAATTTTTAATGTCACATCCCTTCAAGACTGCCTATGCTGATGCTGAGTGACTGTCCTCTTATGTTCACTGACTATCCTCTTCCTCCTCCTCAATGATCCATGCCACAGCACCAGTGCCTAAGGCACAATTTTTCAGCCCCTGTTTAACAGGGGCGTGTACTTACAATTTTTTAAAAAAATGCTTCGCAACACGTGTGACTGCTGTGCTCCAAGTACAGTCTCTGTGAGGGCCGTGTTGCAGTGTTGTGGCACCAGCACCAGTGCCTAAGGCACAATTTTTTCAGCCCCTGTTTAACAGGGGCGTGTACTTACAATTTTTTAAAAAAATGCTTCGCAACACGTGTGACTGCTGTGCTCCAAGTACAGTCTCTGTGAGGGCCGTGTTGCAGTGTTGTGGCACCAGCACCAGTGCCTAAGGCACAATTTTTCAGCCCCTGTTTAACAGGGGCGTGTACTTACAATTTTTTAAAAAAATGCTTCGCAACACGTGTGACTGCTGTGCTCCAAGTACAGTCTCTGTGAGGGCCGTGTTGCAGTGTTGTGGCACCAGCACCAGTGCCTAAGGCACAATTTTTCAGCCCCTGTTTAACAGGGGCGTGTACTTACAATTTTTTAAAAAAATGCTTCGCAACACGTGTGACTGCTGTGCTCCAAGTACAGTCTCTGTGAGGGCCGTGTTGCAGTGTTGTGGCACCAGCACCAGTGCCTAAGGCACAATTTTTCAGCCCCTGTTTAACAGGGGCGTGTACTTACAATTTTTTAAAAAAATGCTTCGCAACACGTGTGACTGCTGTGCTCCAAGTACAGTCTCTGTGAGGGGTTGCAGTGTTGTGGCACCAGCACCAGTGCCTAAGGCACAATTTTTCAGCCCCTGTTTAACAGGGGCGGGTAATTACAAATCTTGATCTAATAGTTCACAGCAGGGCCCATTCCTGCGCCCACCAAGAGTAACTATGAGGGCCTACAGTCTTGTGGCAACACCGTCCACCACCACCGCCAAAGGCCCAATTTTTCTGCCCTGTTCATCAGGTGCTTGCAATTACAAATCTTGATCTAATAACTCACAGCAGGGCCCATTCCTGCGCCCACCAAGAGTAACTGTGAGAGCTTACAGTCTTGTGGCAAAACCGTCCACCACCACCACCCCCCCAATTTTTTCTGCCCTGTTCAACAGGTGCATGCAATTACAAATCTTGATCTATTAACTCACAGCAGGGCCCATTCCTGTGCCCACCAGTCTTGTGGCTACACCAACATCTAATAGGGCAAATTTCTGCAGAGTATATACGCCAGGCCCCTACTTTCAAACATCCAACTTACAAACGACTCCTACTTGCAAATGGAAAGAGAAAACAGGAAGTGAGAGGAAATCTACCCCTAGGAAGGGAAATTCTATCCTGTTAGATTTAATTTGGGAAAAAGGTATCTCCTCTCTACTGATACTTTATCACCAATCCTTGTTTCAATTAAAACCCCACTTTTCCAAAAACATTTATCATTGGGACGGAAAGTGAGGTGACATGTTCTGAACAGATGTGCAAAGACAGCAAATGTTACAGGGGTGATAACCCCTCCCTATGTTCTCCAAAAAGCTTAAAAATAGATTTTTTTGGGATGGAGCTACACTTCATAATGTACCTGTTCAGATTCTACTTAAGATCAAACCTAAAGCCGCAAGTGGTTTTAAATGGCTTCTTTTTTTCCTTTACAAATGTCATTTTGTGCAAGGACAGTTCTAAACACGGGAAACACATGCCACTTCACAGGCATACTTTGGACACCCCCCAGGTACCATATTTAAAGGAAAATGTCACTTTTTTTTTTTTCACTTTATGCATCATTAAAATGACTGCTCCCGAAAAAACGTTAGTTTTTAAAAGTTCTTTTTGCATTGATATATGTCCCCTGGGGCAGGACCCGGGTCCCCAAACCTGTTTTATGACATTAACATGCATATTGGCCGTTGTAATTAGCACTTTTGATTTCGAACGTTCGCGTCCATTATAACGTATAGGGTTCGAAAATTCGCGCGAACTTTCGGTCCGTTCGAAGGTTCTGGTTCGAACCGAACCCGGGGGTGTTCGGCTCATCCCTATTTGTGATTACTATTGTGATGTATAGAGGATTATAGGGGATGTGAGCTACTCTAACCTTACCCTCACCCCTCTCTCATCCTCTTTCTCTCGCTCTCTCTCATCCTCCCTCTCTCTATTTAATTTAATTTGTTATAACAAAAAATTGTTTGCATTTTTATTTATTTATTTTTTATAAAAACCCCACCAAAATCCTCAGCACCAGGCCCGCGATATTCTTAATCCGGCCCTGCCTGGGGGTTGGAACACACAAATACCGCAAACCAATGGTCAGTGACCCCAGTCTTAGAACTTTTTTGTGGTCTGCGTCTTTCAAACCCTGAGGTCTCCTGCCTTTTCCTTGTAATACCCCGACCAACATAAGCCCACCTACTACAGGATCTATACTGCCTCTCTTCCTGGCCATGTTTTCCCATTCTTTTCTAATTTGGAGAAATCTTGGCTTGCACAGCTACTCAAGTGGTATTTTTTTTTTTTTTTTTAATTCTTTATTTAAAGATGAGACACAGATACAAACATAAACATAAAGGAGATTTCGCGTTACATTTAGGCTGTGACAAACGCATCAAATAATATAGCCAAAATAAAGCAATTGCCTATTAATGAGGGTCGCTATTCAGTCTAACCACTGTTACTTGCTGAAGTCTAATATAGGGTAAACTTAAATATCAGTGCCCATCGCATTTTACGTCTTTTTATATTAAGAGGGAAAGATAGTGGGGGAGAAGGAAGAGACAGAGAAAGATTAAGGGGGGAAAGATTAAGAAGAAGTTTTGTGTACATACACACACACGCACACACACGCACACACACGCACACACACGCACACATACATGGTGGAACGGGAAGGGGTGGAGGAAGGGGGGGGCCCTAGCCCCCCGGGAGCCGGGCTTGGTATTGCTGGGCTGTCTATAGTGATCCTACACAGAGGATCCTGCCGTATATTGGAGGAATTCATCAGAGAAACTAAAGAGGTTCCAGTGAAACCATCTGGAGCTATGTTCCTCCGACTTGTCTCGCAGTGCCGAGGTCAGATCTTCCATCTGCTCAATGTCCTTCACTCTTGCGAACCACTGGGCCACCGTTGGAGCAGACTGCTGCTTCCAAAGAGGTGGGATGCTGGCCCGGGCTGCGTTAAGGAGGTGCTTGAGGAGGGATTTGTGGTAACGTTTCCTTGAAAGAGACGTAAGGTTAAGGAGGACCGCAGCTGGGTTATCCTGGAGGGAGATATCTGTGAGTTTCTGTACGATCTTAAGAACTGTCTGCCAAAAAGTTTGGAGTACCGGGCAGTCCCAGAAAATGTGTAGTAGAGTGCCTGGGTGTGAATTGCAACGCCAGCAGCGGTCTGTTTGCAGAGGGAATATCTTAGCCAGTACCGAAAGAGTTCTATACCAACGCGACACTATTTTATATGCGGTCTCTTGATATTTGCTGCATAGTGAAGACTTTTGAGCAAAAAACAGTATGCGATCTTTTTGTGGTTCTGTGAAGGTGACTTGCAAGTCTCTCTCCCATTTTGTTAAGAATGGGGGGTCTTCAGTGGCGTGAAAGTCTAACAAAAATTTGTAGGAGGATGACAAGATCTTCCGGATCGGTCCCTCACCCAAGCACAGTTCCTCAAAGGGGTGGAGTTTTCTTGCAAAGTGCGTTGGTTTGGGCAACGAGCAAAGAAAGTGAGAGAGCTGGTTGATCCTCCAGCGGTCTAGTCGAAGTGAAGCCTGGCCCGAGAGCAAGCTCTCTGTAGTTAACCAGCCTGAGGGACACAGGAGCGATAAGGCTCTCATGAGGCCCTGTGGGGCTTGCGATCGGAAGGACGGGTCTGAGAGGCCAGGTATAAAATCCGGGTGGCCAACAAGTGGCGTCAGTGGGGATGGAAATTTTTTTAAAGAGGCTAATCGGAAAAACCTTTTCAGCTCAGCGAGAGTTGGTCCAATCGTGGGATGAGTGGTCAGGTGGGTGGCATGAGTCGTCCCAGCCCAGGATAGACCCGCTAGTGGGGCTCTGGCCGCATCCTGTTCAAGTGACACCCAGAGCTTCAACTCACTGTGACGGCACCAGTCCACGACTCTGGTCATATGTGCCGCAGTATAGTATAGAGCTGGATCTGGAAAACCGAGGCCTCCTCTAATCTTAGATCGTAAAAGGAGTGTTCTGCCAAGACGTGGATGTTTTCCGCGCCAGATGAATTTGGTAAATATTGAACGGACGGCGTGGAAGAATGTCTGAGGTATCTTGACGGGCAGTGCCTGCAATAGATACAAGAGTCTGGGCATTGCATTCATCTTGAGTATATTGCAACGGCCGAACCAGGAAAGGGCCAGAGAGTTCCACCTCTCAAGGACAGCAGCGAGCGTAGATAGAAGGGGCTGAAAGTTCAGCGTGACGATGTCTTGTAATTTGGCAGGGATTTTCGTTCCCAGGTATTGTATTGAGCGTGTAGCCCATTTAAATGAGAAGGAGGGGCGTAAGTTGGAAATGGTCGAGTCTGACAGGGAAACACTTAAGGCCTCTGATTTCTGTAGGTTAACCTTGAAATTAGACAGGGAACCGTAGCGCTTCAGCTCCTGTAACAGGGAGGGAAGAGAGGTGAGGGGTTCTGTGATGTAGAATAAAAGGTCATCAGCATATGCTGCTACTTTGTGTTGACAATGACCCGATTGAATGCCTCTTATGGACTGATTACCTCTGATATGCTGTAGAAAGGGTTCCAGGGAGAGAACGAACAGTATCGGGGACAGCGGACATCCCTGTCTGGTGCCGTTCGCGATAAAGAAAGGGCTGGAGTCGCAACCGTTTACGCGTACAGTGGCAGTGGGATTATCATAAATGGCTGAGATCCACGACAGGATAGGGTCTGGCATACCTACATGTTTAAGTGTCTCCCGTAGAAAAGACCAGTCCACCCTGTCAAAAGCCTTCTCGGCATCCGTGGAAAGGAGTAGCAAGGGTATTCGGGAACGCTTCGCTTTGTCTATGATATTCAATGTCCTGGTGGTGTTATCCCTGGCCTCTCTCGTTTGGATGAAACCGACTTGATCTATTCCAATTAGACGTGGCAATAAAGCATTCATCCTAGAGGCAAGGATTTTTGTGAATAGTTTCATGTCACAATTCAGAAGGGAAATGGGCCTATAGCTGGCACATAGTAGGGGGTCCTTGCCCGGTTTAGGGATCCCGGATATTGAGGCGCGCAGCATATCTGCAGGGAGATTGTGTCCGTCGGTCGCAGCATTAAAGGCTGCTAAGAAGGATGGGGCCAGCGTGTCCTGGAACATTTTGTAATAGGGGAGGGTAAAACCGTCCGGTCCGGGGGCTTTACCGGGCTGTGTGTCTGCTAATTCCTCTTTGTTAATAGGTTCGGACAAGGCCGCACGCTCCTCTGCCGTCAGCCTAGGAAGGTCAACTTCCTGGAGGTAATTACGGATATCCTGAACCTTTCGGGGTAGCAGCTGTGGGGAGGAAGTTGGATCTAAATTATACAATTTGGAGTAAAAAGCTCGGAAGGTATCTGCAAGTTCCGGAGATGAGTGAACTCTGGAGCCTGATGGCGAGAGAAGTGCGGGTATATATGTTCGAGAGCGCTTTGAGCGTAAGGCGTTGGCCAGTAATCGACCACATTTGTCGCCGTACTCGTAAAAAGAACGGCGGGCCTTCAGTAGTATATGCTTCGCCTCGTACATAGAGTGGTCTCGTATAGCTTCCCGAAGACGGAGCAGTTCCGTTTCGGTGGCATTGTTTGGCCGGTTCTTATGTTGGCGTTCCAGAGTGTGGAGTTGCGTTAAAAGGTCAGATAAGGTTTTGGCGCGACGTATGCGTATGCATCAACATAGGGGGTAGTACATTACATCGAGTCTCTATGGCAAGAGCTATTATGTTGAGTGACCACAATACCACCAACCAGGTGCCGCAGTCTCCTCATTTGTCTGTGTGCAGTAGTTGCGGAAGGCACAAAAATAAAAAATAATAATAAAAAAAAAAAAAAAAAAAAAAAAAATCAGGGGGGGGGAGGGGTTAGAGGTATGCCCTCGGTTATGCGGGGTCAATGAGGCCTTCATTCACCCTTGGACCAGGGTGGGCTGAGTAGTACACTGGACTTGCATATATTGTTATCGGCGTCCATCCCGTGAATGACAATAAAAGAGCTATACTCAAACTGCAACTTGGGAAACATGAAGAAAAAGGAATACTGCACTGCATACGTGTTTGTGATTTGGGCATGTAAAATCATCCCGCCGCTTCCTCATTATTCAGTGGTTGTGAGTGGGAGTTCCTCCCTCTTCTAGCTTGAGAGTGGTTCCCCCGGCCGCGTCGGCTGTAGTGGGCCCTTTGTGGTCTACCTGAGGGGGCTTGACGCGTCGGTTCTTTAGCGATTACGGTCAGCAGCCAGTTAAGTACTGGTATCGGATCCATGTTGGCAAAGGAGAACAGGTCTGGAAGCTCTGAAGGATGCCGCAGAGAGAAGGTATCTGGGCCTTTGCGGACTATGAGGTGGAATGGGTGGCCCCACTTGTATGTGAGACCCTTCTCCCCAAGACCATCTAGCAGAGGCTTGAGCGATCGTCTCATGAGGAGGGTTTTTCTGGAAACATCTGGTAGGAGGTGAACCGCTGCGCCATCAAATTCCAAGACTCCCACCCGCCAGGCCTGCTGTAATATAGCTTCCTTGAGGGTGAAGGAGTGCAAGCAGCATAGGACATCCCTGGGTCTGTCGGATGGCTCTGACCGTGGGCCCAGGGTTCTATGTACTCTGTCGATGATGATCTCAGAGTCTGGAGGGCGGTCCAGGTAGCGGTTAAAAACATTAACCACTGTCGCGCGTAATTCTGTATTTGGCACACTTTCGGGCATTCCCCTCAGCCTGGTGTTCTGCCTGCGGCTGCGATTCTCCAGGTCGTCTTGGAGAAGGTGCAGCTGAATGATCTGGTCAGTCAGTTCGGATTGAGAAGTCTGCAGTGCTTGCACAGATTGTGATTGTTTAACCTGTTCTTGCTCTACAACAGTAATGCGGGAGTCCAGGACAGCTGTATCCTGCCTGATGGATTGTATCTCACTCTTCATGGCTGTCTCCATTCTCTGAACAATTGACTCCAGGTCAGATCTAGTGGGTAATTGCTGCAGGAAATCCCACAGTCTTTGTTCAGAGGATGCATGGAGAGGGATAACCTGTGATTGCTGTGTGCTGTAGAGAGTACTCACTGTGCTCGGATGTGTGGGAAGATGCCTCTGTTCCTCCATCGCTTCTGGGCTGTAATACAGAGCGCTGGGTGGGATGAGAGCTGAGGGTGACGCTGGGTGCAGGCTGCCATCTCTGTCAGGTGAGGCTGCCAGCGATCTGGGAAGGCAGGGTGAGAGGTCGCTGGGTGGTGAGAAGGGCGGCATGGTGTGATCGTCCGCCGTCTGAGGGGAAAAAAAAAAGGAGAAAAACCCTGTAACCCAGTTGTAGAACCTGTAAATATCAAGGTAATAGTTAGGTGAGCAGGCGCATCTTAACATTTGCACACAGAAATACATACAAACACGACCTCGCTGATACATACAACAACCCCTAAGCAAATATATATCTGCGTATGCATCAACATAGGGGGTAGTACATTACATCGAGTCTCTATGGCAAGAGCTATTATGTTGAGTGACCACAATACCACCAACCAGGTGCCGCAGTCTCCTCATTTGTCTGTGTGCAGTAGTTGCGGAAGGCACAAAAATAAAAAATAATAATAAAAAAAAAAAAAAAAGAAAAAAAAAAAATCAGGGGGGGGGGAGGGGTTAGAGGTATGCCCTCGGTTATGCGGGGTCAATGAGGCCTTCATTCACCCTTGGACCAGGGTGGGCTGAGTAGTACACTGGACTTGCATATATTGTTATCGGCGTCCATCCCGTGAATGACAATAAAAGAGCTATACTCAAACTGCAACTTGGGAAACATGAAGAAAAAGGAATACTGCACTGCATACGTGTTTGTGATTTGGGCATGTAAAATCATCCCGCCGCTTCCTCATTATTCAGTGGTTGTGAGTGGGAGTTCCTCCCTCTTCTAGCTTGAGAGTGGTTCCCCCGGCCGCGTCGGCTGTAGTGGGCCCTTTGTGGTCTACCTGAGGGGGCTTGACGCGTCGGTTCTTTAGCGATTACGGTCAGCAGCCAGTTAAGTACTGGTATCGGATCCATGTTGGCAAAGGAGAACAGGTCTGGAAGCTCTGAAGGATGCCGCAGAGAGAAGGTATCTGGGCCTTTGCGGACTATGAGGTGGAATGGGTGGCCCCACTTGTATGTGAGACCCTTCTCCCCAAGACCATCTAGCAGAGGCTTGAGCGATCGTCTCATGAGGAGGGTTTTTCTGGAAACATCTGGTAGGAGGTGAACCGCTGCGCCATCAAATTCCAAGACTCCCACCCGCCAGGCCTGCTGTAATATAGCTTCCTTGAGGGTGAAGGAGTGCAAGCAGCATAGGACATCCCTGGGTCTGTCGGATGGCTCTGACCGTGGGCCCAGGGTTCTATGTACTCTGTCGATGATGATCTCAGAGTCTGGAGGGCGGTCCAGGTAGCGGTTAAAAACATTAACCACTGTCGCGCGTAATTCTGTATTTGGCACACTTTCGGGCATTCCCCTCAGCCTGGTGTTCTGCCTGCGGCTGCGATTCTCCAGGTCGTCTTGGAGAAGGTGCAGCTGAATGATCTGGTCAGTCAGTTCGGATTGAGAAGTCTGCAGTGCTTGCACAGATTGTGATTGTTTAACCTGTTCTTGCTCTACAACAGTAATGCGGGAGTCCAGGACAGCTGTATCCTGCCTGATGGATTGTATCTCACTCTTCATGGCTGTCTCCATTCTCTGAACAATTGACTCCAGGTCAGATCTAGTGGGTAATTGCTGCAGGAAATCCCACAGTCTTTGTTCAGAGGATGCATGGAGAGGGATAACCTGTGATTGCTGTGTGCTGTAGAGAGTACTCACTGTGCTCGGATGTGTGGGAAGATGCCTCTGTTCCTCCATCGCTTCTGGGCTGTAATACAGAGCGCTGGGTGGGATGAGAGCTGAGGGTGACGCTGGGTGCAGGCTGCCATCTCTGTCAGGTGAGGCTGCCAGCGATCTGGGAAGGCAGGGTGAGAGGTCGCTGGGTGGTGAGAAGGGCGGCATGGTGTGATCGTCCGCCGTCTGAGGGGAAGGCTCAGCTGCGCTGTGTACCTCCGCTGTGTGAATTGTATGGCGGGCCGGCGCCATCTTGGCAGTTGCTGGTGTGGAGGCCGCCGGTTGCAGAGAGTGGAGGTAGCGGTCCATGACGGGCTCCGGAGCGGGCGGCTGGCTCTTGAAGTTCCCCGGAGGTCTTGGGAGACAGGTCGGTGCCGGTAAGTGCCGGTAATGTGGGGTATTGTGCCGCTTGGGATTCACTGGCCGGGAGCCCTGGGGAAATGCGTCTTTACGCCGCCATGCCTAGGCCACGCCCTGTTCAAGTGGTATTTTAAGGGGAGCTCCCCAGTAGGCAACCTGAGATACAGTCTATACTTGCCTGTCATCACAAATTTGTATGGGAAATTTCAAAGCGTTTCCTATGAATATGTGTAAGGAACATCATGTGAAAGGTCTTGCCAGCAATGAGGCTTATGCACATTAATTTGCACATGTTTTTGGGCATGGGAGCCTAACTAAACCTGCAAGGATGCTATCTGCATGTTGCCAACCTCTGCTCATCCCTGACCTAGATTCTGCTCACAATTTGGTGCCCTTCTGCTCAACTGTTATGGAGCTGGGCTTCTGACCTGGCTATGATCTGTACTGAACTTTGTGTATTTTGGGTGCCCTCACCACTGTGCTCTGCTTACTTGACTACAGCTTGTGTCCTTAAATTGTCCTTGCAGTCCCTGTCCCGACTTTAGGGATGCTCGGATGGGAATTGTGCAAGGGGCCACCTTCCTCATCTCGAGCTCCTCATACAGAAATTTGACAGTATATTTCCATAAGCCATGTCTGACTACTTTGATTGGGGGTCATACCAGGCATATTACAATCAGGGCATTTACCAGGCTTGACATCTATTGAGGAATGGTAGCAACTGCAAGACAGTGACTTTGTTCTGTATTCACTTCCAGCTATACAACTTTAATAGAGTCTTCCAGTAGCCTAACTCTGTATGTGCCAGCCAAGCTTTGAATGCCTGGGACAGATACATTTGCAAAGCTCCTCTGGTTCTCTACACCGACACCCTCATCTTTGTCCATTGCCAACAGGGCAGGATGCTCAGCCGTTTCAGACATTTCATTATTCACTTTCCTTAAGTGCTTACAACTCCAAAATCTCCCCTTTAGCTCTGCCTTATTAAGCCATGGGCTATCGTTCCTAACCCTTTGTTTCCTGGACTGTGGGAAATCCTTTCTCAAAGTCAGCTTGCTGTACTTTCCATATTCAGCATTAACCATAACTTTCTGCGCCTTGAGGGCTTTATCGGGTTTTCCAAGGAAACCCAAATTTGGGTCTGTGAGCTTGGTTTCAATACTTACACCTAAGCACATTACCATAGTTACACAGTTACATAGTCAGGTTGAAAAAAGGCACAAGTCCATCTAGTTCAACCAATGAAAAAAAAAAAAAACATACAATCCCATATACGCAATCCTTCACCCACAGTTGATCCAGAGGAAGGCGAAAAAACCCCAGCAAAGCATGATCTAATTTGCTACAGTAGGGGAAAAATTCCTTCCTGATCCCCTGAGAGGCAACCAACACTTCTTTATTTTGCCATGTAGACTCTATAACCCTTTCCTAGGTTACAGACAATTGTTTATGATACACAGCACTTTAGCAAATAATGTACTTCAGTTAGGATATACATGTACTTATTGCTTTGCCCTGATGGCTGGAGCATAACTTTGCTTTAGGGCATTCAGACTTTTCACATTTCATCTATAAGCAATAACTTTGCTATCTCTTAAGACACGAAAGTCTAATATCATTATTTTTTTTCATTCAACAAGGCTTTATTTTGGTGGTAGTGTCTTTAAAGAATGATTTCATTTGCAAAACAGAAGTATACCATAGAAAAAAAAATCATACTTTTTCAGTGATAATTTAAAATAACAAATTTTGCTATGTATAAAGTACTAGTTTAGATTTGTTTTGGGGTATACAGTTCTGTATATTGAGGCTTTCACTTTATTTATTTCTTCTTCTTTTTTTTATATTGGTTGAACTTGATGGACTTTTTTAACTTTTTTCGAGCTAACTTTTTAACTAGGTAGTTTAAAGCTAGCCATACATGGATCATTATTCGGTCGGTTCAGCAGGGATCGTCCGAATTTCAATCAATGTATGACCACTCTGGTTGAACAAGAGTTGATCTACCGATCAAATTCTGTTCAACCTCCCTGCCAGATTTTAGCCACTTAATCAGCACTTCAGGGTATAGACTGCAGCACTAATCAGTGTATTCTGATGCCGGGGAAGTCTCCCCATTGTCAGAATACACAGTGGGAAGAATTCCCCCATCCACCCCATGTTTCCACCTCTGTGCTTGACTGTAGAGATGGTGTTCTTAGGGTCATGGTCAGTATTTTTCTTTCTCCAAACACAGCTAGTCGAGTTAATGCCAAAGAGCTAGATTTTGGTCATCTCATCTGACCACAGCACGTTCTCCCAATCCTACTCTGAATCATTTAGATGTTCATTGGCATGACTGTACATGTGCCTTTTTGAGGAGGAGGACTCGCCATGTTTGGAGGAGGAAAAAGGCTGACTTTGACCCTAAGAACACCATTCCTAAGTCAAGCACAGAGGTGGAAACATGATGCTTTGGGGTTGTTTCTCTGCTAAAGGTTAAGATCGACTTTTCCGCATTGAGGGGCCAATGAATAGGGCCACGTGTTGTAAAATCTTGGATGAGAAGCTTCTTCCCTCAGCAAAACACTGAAGATGGGTCGTGGATGGGTCTTTCAGCATGACAATGGCCCAAAACATACCACCAAGGCAACGAAGGAGTGGCTCAGTTAGAAGCACATTAAGGTTATGGAGTGGCCTAGCCAGTCTCCAGACCTTAATCCTTCAGAAAATTTATGGAGGGAGCTGAAACTTTAAGTTGCCAAGCAACAGCCAAGAAACCTTAAAGTGTTTGTTAAGCCAAAAAAAAATCCTGTTGCCTTAAAGCATGTTATACAGCACAGTGCTTGTGCTGTGTCAGTTGGCCCCCCTGTAACACCTAAAAAAACCTGGCTCATCCTGCCAGTTTCTACCCTCCCCTCTCTGTGCTGACTCCCATGTATCAGGACTGCAGAGCCCTGACACCGGAGTCAGCGTACTTGTCTACATGAACCGCAGCCTGCTCTCCTGTGTTTGTGTCTCCCTCTGTCCTCTCCCCCTCCTCCTCCCCTTCCCTCTCTGAGTGTCAGCTCCCCTCCTGCTCCAAAAAACAGTTTTCTTTTTCTCAAGTTCCCTCTGATATATTACACTAAGCTCCGCAGTGCATGTCATTTATAAAAATATGCTGTAGAATAGCTTACATCAGAGCGCTGTTAGTCACTCATGTGACTGCCCACCTGTCTCCTCCTCTTCTCACCTCGTCTCGGCTGATGTCAGCGGGAGTTTCCCAGCACCTCCCCCTGAAGCTATCGCATCGGGGCAGGAGACCAGCGGACAGTCAGCTGAGCGCTGAATGGCGCTCTGAATTAAGCTATTCTACAGCATATTTTTTATAAATGACATGCACTGTGAAGCTTAGTGTGATATATCAGTGGGAACTTGAAACAAAAAAAACTTTGTCTGAACAAATATTTTAAGGATTTAAGGAAGATCTGTAAAAAAGAGTGGACCAAAATCCCTCCTGAGATGTTCGCAAACCTGGTCACTAACTATAAGAAACGTCTTACCTCTGTGCTTGCCAACAAGGGTTTCTCCACCAAGCACTGAGTAATTTTTTGCTTGGGGATCAAATACTTATTTGATCTGAACTGAACTGAAACTCAATTTATAACATTTGTATAAAAGTATGTATACCGCTCAAGTCTGCAGGCAAAATGATGTCCACCCTAATTCGGTGCAGCTGGTGCAGGCTCTGCTCACAACAGAGAGAAGAAAGAAAAATCTGGATGGCCGCACTTCAGCAAAGCCTCTTTATTTGGCGATAGGTAAAATCCAAAACAGTAACACCTCATGCGATACAGCAAACAGTGACAATAGCTTACGTGTTTCGCGCTAAAAGGCGCTTAGTCATAGCTCATATAACATTTGTATCATGTGTTTTTTCAGGATTTTTGAGTGATATTCTGTCTCGAACATTAAAAAAACACCTATGATAAAAATGATAGACCCTTCATATTTTTGTAAGTAAGCAAACTTACAAAATCTGTAGGGGATTTAATAAATTTTTTCCCCGCTGTACCTGCAAACAAAACCCTCCACCGATGCATTGTCACTGCTGGAGGCCACATCCATCTTCACCCGTCTTCCATGGACTCTGGCTGTGTGACTGGTTGGAGCCGCATGACATCCCTCTCAAGCATGTGCGCTGGAGCCACCGGTCACGGCACAGGGTTCTGAACAAATGGCACGGGTGGCTGTTCCTTCAGAGCGCATGAGCCATTGACATAATCGGCTGCATATGCAGTGAATATCTCCTAAATAGTGCACTTTTAGACGTTTAGGAGATATTTACAGTACCTATAGATAAGCCTTATTTTAGGCTTACGTATAGGTAGTGTTAATCTGCATTCCATTTTGGCAAGCTGCTGGTGATATTAATGTAGCGCTACCCCCAGTTAAAATTATACCATTTGAGAGCCGCTGGTTTTGTTTTGGGTCCCTGAGTACAGCTCCACCAACCCCCGGCAATTTGGCTCTACCCACTCTGGCACAGTTAGTAAAGGGGTATGTATCTATGCATCTATGCACATATAAACATCACTTATACTCTAAGTGTAATGGGTATGAACTCACAAGCAGACTGCTGAAATAAGAATAACTGGCTTTACTTTGTCAGTAAGGAAAAGAAATAGTAACATGCATTTAAACATATGACTTACAATACTTTAGCAGGTCCCTGCAATATGCACTTAAACATGTACACATATATGTAACCAACTAGCAAAGGGGGAACGGAGCGCCAAGTGTGGCGACCATCTGCTATGCACCCCTGAGGTGCAATAAATCTATCTGCGCCTACCTAATGGACCAGGCCTGATCCCTAGTAATAGAGCTCAGTCCTTGTACTAGTACAGTGTTCTTCACCGGCAATAAATCTGTAGAGGTGGTGCACATGTAGCTTTAAATGGTGTCTTTGTAATCCACAGAAAGTAACATTTGCTGCTCTGAAGTAAATTGCGCCTAGGCAGTTCAGTAGGCATAAAACGTGTGTATCAATGCAGGATGAGCCTTCCGGCTCTCTCACCAATCCTGGGGTACCGTCCTCAGCTCCGGTCCCTTCAATGGCGGCTCCGGTCTCCTCGTCACAGCCCCTGCGCTCCGGTCCTCAGCTCCGACCGACAGACTGTAGGGAAGAGTCTCCGCTCCGCTGCTGCTGACTCTGAGGGATGAGAGTCTCACTCCATCTGCTGCAAGGCCCAGGCTTCAGGCCTTCAGCTCCGGTCCGCACAGGTGTCTCCGCTGGCTGTAGCCTCCGCGTCACAAGCTCAGTCATGAGAGGGAGACCAGTCAGGTGACGCCTCAGAAGAGGAAGTGTCCCAAGAGGAAGAGGCGGTCTCCGCTCTTCCTTTTTATAACCTCCCCCAGCAGCCTCTCGGGCAGAAACAAGCAGCCCGGGAGCCTGGGGAATCATGGGGGATGTAGTCTCTTCCCCTAAAAGGGGTACGACCCCGCTACACACTCCCCCCACTTTGAATCTTTGGTCCCCAAAGACAGTGTTCAAATTACAAGCTTTCTCAGGAACAACACTTTCACATAATTTGGACAGGGGAGCTTCCCACCAATTGGCATAAGATGGGGAGCTGTCCTGTCTACAGGTCACTTCAGTGTGGGTGACCTGTTTAACTGTGCCAGAGAGTGAGCTAGGGTTGCCCTCCACCAAATGAACAGTGGATGGGTCAGGGCTTTCAGCACTTCTCCTTGCTGTGGTAACAGAGTCCTCTGAACTTTCTCCCATCTTGGGGTAAGTTAACTTCTTGGGAGGCTTCACAACTCTGCGAGCTCTCTGTTCTCTTGGGCCTTCTTCAGGAACACATTCTGGCAACATCTCTGGTTCTGGAACATCTACTTCTTCTTCTGGGTAGAGACCAGGGATATCTTCCCAGCGCTCAGGCACAACACTGAATGGCACAAACTCTGTGGCTTCTGGGTTCAATGTTCCATCTTCCACATCTTCAGTAGGTGGAAGATCTATGGCAGAATTTCCTGGGGTTGAGGAAGGCCATAGCCATTCCAGTTCTCCTCTTTCTTCTTCCGGTTGGGGGTCCTGTCCACCCCTAGCTTGGGATGTCTGAGACCTAGTGTTAGGCCTGGGGGTATCCAGAATGGAAACAGATTCAGGTAAGTCTCTCGCTGGAGGTATTCTGACTGCTTCAGTGAGTGGGAGCAAATGATTCCTATGCCAGGTCTTCAAAGGCCCCACTCTTCCTTCTGGCTTCAACTTGTAGACAGGCAATCCTGGAAGTTTTCTACAGATGATATATGGCTCTGATCTCCATCTATCAGCAATCTTGTGTTTTCCAGGGATCCCTAGATTGCGTAACAGTACACGGTCCCCAGGCTGTAGGTCCTGTACTCTAACTTTCAAATCAAAGTTCCTCTTATTTCGGGCCCCCCTCTGGTCGGAGGCCGCTTGAGCTTTCTCATAAGCTATCTTCAGACTGCGCCTCAGTCTGTCCACATATCCTTTGTGGGAGGCAGCAGAGGCATGGTCTAAGGATATGCCGAAGGCCAAATCCACTGGCAATCTTGCTTCTCTCCCAAACATAAGTCGGTAAGGGGAGAAACCTGTCACATCACTTGTGGTACAGTTGTAGGCATGCACCAGAGCTGATATGTGTTGACTCCAATGTTGCTTCTTCTCCGTTTCCAAAGTTCCCAACATGTTCAATAGGGTCCTGTTGAACCTTTCAGGCTGGGCATCACCTTGAGGGTGATAGGGTGTAGTTCTAGTCTTCTCTACTCCCAGAGAATCTAGTAGCTTCCTGATCAGGCGACTCTCAAAGTCCCTTCCTTGGTCTGAATGGATTCTCTGTGGCAGTCCATAGTGAACAAAGTACTTCTCCAAGAGTACCTTGGCTACTGTAGAGGCCTTCTGGTCCTTGGTTGGGAAAGCCTGAGCATAACGGGTGAAATGGTCGGTTACCACCAGAACATTTCCCAATCCACTCAAATCGGGTTCGAGGCAGAGAAAATCAATGCATACCAGATCCATTGGGCCTTGACTCTGTAGGTGGCCCATTGGGGCAGCTTGATGGGGTAAAGTCTTTCTCTGAATGCATCTTGCACAGGAATGGCAATACTCCTCCACTTCGGCCCTCATGCAGGGCCAGTAAAACCGGTCTCTGATAAGTTGGAAGGTTCTCTCTGCTCCCAAGTGACCATGCTGGTCATGCAAGGCAATCAGCACAGTCTCTCGATGCTTCTCGGGGAGAAACAACTGCCACTTGTCTTCTGGGCTATCAGAGGGGCCCCTTCGGTAGACTACCCCCTGATGCACCTGTAACTTGTCCAACTCTCTCCTCAGTAGGCGAGCTTCTTTAGAAGGGTGAAGGCGAAGTCCCTCTGGACTCTGGTCTTCCAGGGCTTCCAGGACCAATCTCCCCATGGGATCTTCCAATTGGTCACACCTCAGCTCCTTCTTGGACAGCTTCGGCAGGCACTCCTCTGCCAGTTGAGTTACCCCACAGTAACACTTTGGGACTCCCACTGTGGTAACTCCTATCTCTTCAGCTCTGGATCCCCCTCTGGCTTGGAGTTCAGCCCCTGACAAAGGGCTCGCACTCCATCTGGTGCCACTTGGGTCCAGTCTTCCCAGTCATCGACCATGACATGGGATCTTCGGGACAGGGCATCTGCATCCCTATTTCCAGCCCCTGGTCTGTACTTGAGGCTGAAATTGAATCCAGACAACGCCGCCAACCATCTGTGTCCAGTTGCATCCAGCTTGGCGGTGGTGAATAGATAGGTCAAGGGGTTGTTATCTGTCTTTACAGTAAACTCGGCCCCATACAGATAGTCTCTCAGTTTGTCAACAACTGCCCACTTGAGGGCTAAGAACTCCAACTTGTGGGTGGGATAGTTCTTCTCGGAGGGGGTCAGACTCCGGCTCACATAGGCCACTGGTCGTAGCTGGTCTTCATACTCCTGGTAGAGTACTCCACCTAGGCCCTCATGGCTGGCATCAACATGTAGCTCATAGGGTCTAGTGGGATCAGCATAGGCCAAAACTGGGGCTGTGGTGAGACTTCTCTTCAAGGTTCTGAAAGCCTCTTCACACCTTGAATTCCACTGGTCTTTGACCGACTCACCGGGCCTCCTAGGCCCCAATCCATCTTCCTCTCCTTCTGTCTTCAGCAGTTCGTTGAGGGGCTTTGCAATGCGGGCAAACCCATCCACAAACCTGCGGTAGTAGGAGCAGAACCCCAAGAAAGACCGAAGTTCTGTAACTGTTGTGGGTCTTGGCCACGAAGTAACTGCCTCCAACTTCTCAGGGTCTGTAGCCACTCCTTTTTCAGACACTATGTGTCCCAGATAGTTCACAGAGGACTGATAGAACCGACACTTCTCGGGAGAAAGTTTGAGTCCCTCTTCACTGAGCCTCTTCAGTACTTTCTCCAATCTGGCTTCATGTTCTTCCAAAGTCTTTCCAAAGACAATGACATCGTCCAGGTACACAAGGACTTCTATGAGGTTCATGTCTCCAACTGTCCTTTCCATAAGGCGTTGAAATGTAGCAGGAGCTCCAGATAGGCCCTGAGGCATCCTGTTGAACTCAAAGAATCCCACTGGGGTTATGAAGGCAGTCTTTTCTCTGTCTTCTGGATGCATGGGGATTTGGTAATACCCACTCTTGAGGTCCATCACACTGAACCACTTAGCTCCAGATAAACTCTGTAAGGCATCTTCTATCCTTGGCGTGGTGTACTGGTCAGGAATGGTCCTCCTGTTGAGAGTTCTGTAGTCAATGCAGAGCCTCAATGACCCATTCTTCTTCCTGACTACCACAATTGGGGAGGCATAGGGGCTTCTGGACTCCCTAATCACTCCCGTCTTCTTCAGTTCCGCAAGCTGCTCCCTCAGATCCTCCAGATCTGCTAGCGGGACTCGCCTGACTCTCTCTCTGAATGGCTTGTCCTCTTGCATGCGGATTCGATGGGTGGCACTCCTCGCACACCCCACATCAAACTCATCTTTAGAGAAAATCTTCTCCCATCTGGTCAGCTGGGCCTTGGCTCTCTCTTTCCAAGCTCCAGGTAGGTTAGGGTTTTCCATGGAGAGTTTCTTCCAAACATCTTCTCCTTCACCCGTCCCCTTCACTTCTGACCAGCCAACTGGGACAGCAGGACTCACCTGTCCCAGAAGCATCCTGGCAGGGATCTCCACGGGCCGCTCTGTGGGGTTCCTCACACTGACAGGGACTCTTCCTCTTGCCTTCTTCAGGTCCTTCAGTGAAATCACTTCTGGTATCACTTCCAGACCTGAGTGACCCTCCATTGGGTCGGGTTCCAACATTACAAAGGGGCCAGGCTGCTCCCAGTAAGTTTCACCGTGGCTCTCATGCAGGTCACCTCTCCAGGCTGTAACACTGCTCCTTCTTTTCCAAGCCTCCATACCCTTCCTATCCCCTCACTTGGGGTCTTCTGCTCTAGGACCAACCGCTGATAGGCTGCCTTCAGCATGGGATGGATCTTGGGAGCTGAAAGATTCTCTTTCTTCACCAGGGGGTCAGAAGCCTTCTGACTAGGTCCGTGTTTGTCCCTATGATCAGGGAGGTCTTGCTGGTTCCAGGTGGGCGAGGGCACACCACTGCTAAGGTGTCGAACACTTCAGACTTCCCAGCCACGGATGGGTCAAACGTCAACCGTATGGGTAGGTATCCATCATAGGGGAAACTCTGAGTTCCCAATCCCCTTATCTCCAACTCTTCTATCTTCTGTATTGGCAGATGACTCAGGTATCTGTCATAGAAGTCCCTGTACAATAGGGTCACTTGGGCTCCAGTGTCTAGGAGGGCCTTCGTGTACACTCCTTCCACTTGGATGGGTACAGTAGGAGATGGACCAACTAGCTCCTCTGGGTAGGGCCGAGTTGATGCTGTCCTCTTCTTTGGACTCTTTTCTTTACCAGCACTGGATTTGCGCTTGATCCTTTCTTGAGCCTGGTATGCATTAATTTTCTCCCTCTTAGTGGGAGTGTGAACCCGTTGAGGGACATTGTTATCTCTCACTTTGAAAAGTTCACGTCTAGGAGTGCTGTGTCTCTTCGGAGGGGTCTTGCCCCCTTTCTCTGGAGTGCACCTTGGTTGAGGATCCCTGGGCCCCTTTTGAGGGGTTTGATCTCCTCGCTTTCTCTTCCTGTTATGCTTCTTGGAGCTCACTGAAGGTGATGGGCACCCGGTTGACTCCTTCACCGGGGCCCTTTGGCGTTTCCCGCCGGCTGGCGGCTATCTGTTTTCTTCTTCTTGGGACTGGCACATACAGCTGCAATATGACCAATTCCTCCACAATTAAAACAGATCATCTCACCGTAGTCAGGTGGGGATGCTGGTGCTGAAACAGCTGGAAACAATTCCTTCCTGCCTGTTTCTTTCTTGGGACTGGGCGTCTCTTTCGCCACTAGGGACGTCAGTATCTCCATCATCTGGGACATCTGCAACTTCAGGGCATCTACCTCTGTCTCCCTTTCAGGGGTTAAGGCCGACCTGACCGTGGCCACTGGAGGTTTTGTAGACCCCATCACTTGCTTTTCCCTTTTCTCCTCCAACATGGCCTCTTCTTCTCTGACCATTCGGATGAGGTCAGGGTAGTCCAGGCTCTTCCCATCCTGCCGGGTGCGTAGTATTAGTGCGACAGGGTCCAGGGGTTGGGCTCCCCTCATCACCTGCTGGGCACGGGCTTCATCTACCTTCCCTGGATCTATCCCCTTCTTCAGGATAATCCTATGCAGGATCTTGTCGATGCGTCCCAAGTACTCTGACAGCTTCTCCCCTGTCTTCTGGTAACAGTGTTCCAGTTGATAGGTAAGTTCTGTGACTTTTTCTGTCCCACCAAACACACTTTCCAGGATGTCTATGTAGTCCTGGGCAGTGCAATCCTTTTTGCTTGTCTTCAGATTGCGTATGGCCTCTAAGGCAGGTCCTTTTAGGCTCTCAACAATCCTTTGCTTCTTTCTGCCTTCTGAGACCTCCCATTCTTCTAGGGCCTGCGTGGCACCATCTAACCACTCTTCAAATCCCTCTTCTCCCGAGGGTACAGGTGTCCTCCCTGAAAACATCCGGAGTTTCCTGTATCCCGACATCGGGTAATCCCCGGGGTCTCTTCTGCACTGAGTCACAATCTCCCCTAGGACAGCACACAGTTCTGCACTAAGAGTAGTCTGTGCGGGACTTTCCGCGCCCTTCTGCTCTTCCTTCTTTGGGGATAGCATGGCTTTCATAGGAGAACAGTCTCCCTTGCGCGGCAGCGCATGCAGCAATTGGTAGGCCTGGCCATTCGGTGCCTGTATGCTTTGGCTCCTGAACTGCTCTGGAGTCTCTTCCTTCCATTCTATTAAGGCGTATGTGTACCCAGCATCATTTCTCATGTCCATTATCCATGACTTTTGGCATGGGGATAATGACATTATGAGCTGCTTGACTGCCTCTCTCTGCCATATCCCTGGCAATTCAATGACTGCTGCTGCGGCTGGGTCAGCGGCCCATGTTGCGGACCACCGTCCCACTTCTATTGGGTCCATGCCGGTACCTTCTGGCGGCTTTTCCCGCTGACTCAGGATCCCGGATTACGAGCCCCCACGTGTAGCGCTACCCCCAGTTAAGAGAGCCGCTGGTTTGTTTTGGGTCCCTGAGTACAGCTCCACCAACCCCCGGCAATTTTGCTCTACCCACTCTGGCACAGTTAGTAAAGGGGTATGTATCTATGCACATATAAACATCACTTATACTCTAAGTGTAATGGGTATGAACTCACAAGCAGACTGCTGAAATAAGAATAACTGGCTTTACTTTGTCAGTAAGGAAAAGAAATAGTAACATGCATTTAAACATATGACTTACAATACTTTAGCAGGTCCCTGCAATATGCACTTAAACATGTACACATATATGTAACCAACTAGCAAAGGGGGAACGGAGCGCCAAGTGTGGCGACCATCTGCTATGCACCCCTGAGGTGCAATAAATCTATCTGCGCCTACCTAATGGACCAGGCCTGATCCCTAGTAATAGAGCTCAGTCCTTGTACTAGTACAGTGTTCTTCACCGGCAATAAATCTGTAGAGGTGGTGCACATGTAGCTTTAAATGGTGTCTTTGTAATCCACAGAAAGTAACATTTGCTGCTCTGAAGTAAATTGCGCCTAGGCAGTTCAGTAGGCATAAAACGTGTGTATCAATGCAGGATGAGCCTTCCGGCTCTCTCACCAATCCTGGGGTACCGTCCTCAGCTCCGGTCCCTTCAATGGCGGCTCCGGTCTCCTCGTCACAGCCCCTGCGCTCCGGTCCTCAGCTCCGACCGACAGACTGTAGGGAAGAGTCTCCGCTCCGCTGCTGCTGACTCTGAGGGATGAGAGTCTCACTCCATCTGCTGCAAGGCCCAGGCTTCAGGCCTTCAGCTCCGGTCCGCACAGGTGTCTCCGCTGGCTGTAGCCTCCGCGTCACAAGCTCAGTCATGAGAGGGAGACCAGTCAGGTGACGCCTCAGAAGAGGAAGTGTCCCAAGAGGAAGAGGCGGTCTCCGCTCTTCCTTTTTATAACCTCCCCCAGCAGCCTCTCGGGCGGAAACAAGCAGCCCGGGAGCCTGGGGAATCATGGGGGATGTAGTCTCTTCCAGTAAAAGGGGTACGACCCCGCTACATCAATAACGCGGTGACGTACAACACTACCACAAGCTGAGAAAATTAAATTCAATGCTACCGAGCATGCGTCAAATTGTTTCAGAGCATGCGTAGGAAATTTGCGCGTTGGAATTGCTACAGACGAACTTTTTCCGACCGAAAACTTGAGAACATGCTCTTAATCTTTTGCTGGCTGGAATTCGGCCAGCAAAAGTCCGATAGAGCCTACACACGGTTGCATTTTCCGTCCAAAAGCTCTCATCAGTCTTTTGCTGGCCGAATTTCCGATCGTGTGTACGCGGCATTAGACGGTTGATCAATCATGAGACTCATAAGCTTGCTCCTAGATTTTTACATATGATTGAAGAGGAACAGAACTATAGGAGATGTGACCAAAAAATTGCAGGCAGAGGACATAAGACTTAATAAGCAGTATTTCCTGTGACCTACCATGTCTTGTTCTGCACATTGTCTCTATGTGGAAATGGCCATCTTGGTACAGGCTGGGCTTTGCTTCCTTACGTCAGAGCCTCTAGCAAGGAGAACTATGAGCAGCACAATAGTGACATCACAAAATCTTCTGTCAGAGACAGCAGTGCTTTAGATGTGAAGCTATGAGGCTGTATGCACACAAGTGCCTAGGCACACTCAGGAAGTGCTCTCCTATTTCTCAGAAGAAACTTGAGACAAAAGGTCATTTTTTCTGGGTTTCAGGTTAACACAGGTATTGGCAGAAGAACAAAGTTTTGCAAACTCCACTTTGCCCTCACTTTCAAAGGGGTAGTGCAGCCTAAATGCTGCATGCAATATTTAACCACTTGCCGCCCGCCATATAGGAGAATGACGGCTGCAAAGTGGTTTCAAAATCCTGACGGGATCAGGATTTTAAGCCAGATTTTGAGCCGCTGTCAGTTTGACACCCCGCAACTACGATCTCGGTGACGGAGACTCTTTACCACGTGATTAGCCGTGTCCAATCACAGCTGATCACAGTGTAAATAGGAAGAGCCGTTGATATCGGCTTTTCCTCACTCGCGTCTGTCAGACGCGAGTAGAGGAGAGCCAATTGGCTGCTCCTCTGACAGGGGGGGTCTGTGCTGATCGATTATCAGCGCAGCCCCCCCGGGATGCCCACACTGGACCACCAGGGATGCCACCAGACCACCAGGGATGCCCAGCACCAGGTATGCCACCCTAGACCACCAGGGATGCCAGTCAGTGCCCACAATGGATGCCAATCAGTGCCCACAATGGATGCCAATCAGTGCCCACAATGGGAATCACTGATTGGCATGCATTATTGTTTGGCACTGATTGGCATCCATCAGTGCAATACAATACAATGCCGCCTATCAGTGCCCATCCGTGCCACCTATCAGTGCCCATCCATGCCGCCTATCAGTGCCCATCCATGCTCATCCGTGCTGCCTTTACATGCCCATCCGTGCCGCCTATTCATACCCATCCATGCCGCCTATCCATGCCAATCCATGCCAGCTATCAGTGCCAATTTGTTCCACCTATCAGTGCTCATCAGTGCTGCCTATCAGTGCCACATATCAGTGCCCATCAATGCCACCTCACCAGTGCCACTTCATTGGTGGCACCTCATCGGTGCCCATCAGTGCTGCCTTATCAGTGCCCGTCAGTGCAGCCCCATCAGTGCCCATCAGTGAAGGAGAAAACGTACTTATTTACAAAGTTTTGAAACTCAAACAAAAAAACATATATTTTTTTAAATTTTTCGGTCTTTTTTTTATTTGTTTAGCGCAATATAAAAACCGCAGAGGTGATCAAATACCACCAAAAGAAAGCTCTATTTGTGGGAACAAAATGATAAAAATTAAATTTGGGTACAGTGTAGCATGTATAGAAAAGAGTGTAACCACAAATGCCTGCCCCTAGGTACACCCCTCCACGCTAATTGGATATAACCTCCTCAAAAAATGGATAAATACAATAAATAAATAAATATACCAATATATATAAATATATAAATATATAAAAAATATAATAATTTTACACCACAGTCGGTGATAGCAGCCACTTTAAATGTGCAAAATATGAAATTATGGCAATTGTATAAAAGCAGTCCTTCCTACATGAAATCTCTATAGTATTGCAGCAGCGCTTATTTCCTTTTTTCCACCGAGGACCATACGGTAAACCACAGAAAAAAAAGATGAGTGAATATTAAATCGCAACTGGGTATTACCGTATTTATCGGCGTATAACACGCACTTTTTCCCCCTTAAAATCGGGGGAAAGTCGTGGGTGCGTGTTATACGCCGATACCCCCCAAAAAAATGACAAAAAAAGCGAGCCGCGCCGAAAAATGGCAACCGCCGCCGAAAAAGACCGAACTGCGGCCGAAAAAGGCAGAACCGCGTCCGAAAAAGGCCGAAGCCGACTGTTTAGCTCCACTCGTAGTCCCGCCTCCCTGCGCTCGCTCCCGAAACAGCAGGGAGGCGGGACTCCGAGCGGAGCCGAACAGTCGGCTCGGTCTTTTTCGGCGGCGGTTTGGCCTTTTTCGGCCGCAGTTCGGTCTTTTTCAGCCGCGCATGCGCGGTTTGTCTCGCGGCGGGAAATTTAAACGTGGGAAAGGCAAATGACGCTGACAATGCTGCAAATCACACTGGGCAAACTACAAATGACGCTGGCAAGCTGCAAATGACACTGGGCAAGCTACAAATGACACTGGGCAAGCTTCAAATGACACTGGGCAAGGCTGAAAATGACGCTGGGCAAGGCTGCAAATGACGCTGGGCAAGGCTGCAAATGACGCTGGGCAAGGCTGCAAATGACGCTGGGCAAGGCTGCAAAAGACGCTGGGCAAGGCTGCAAAAGACGCTGGGCAAGGCTGCAAAAGACGCTGGGCAAGCTGCAAATGACGCTGGGCAAGCTGCAAATGACGCTGGGCAAGCTGCAAATGACGCTTAAATGTAAGTTTTTTTTTTCCCCTAAACTTCTCTCCTAAAACTTTTTTCCTTAAAATTCCCTCCTAAACTTGGGGTGCGTTTTATACGCCGGTGCGTGTTATACGCCGATAAATACGGTAGTTCCTTTTGTGCAATAATAGCAGCATCCACCGAGTATTCCACCAGGTATTTACCACGTGCGAATACTCGGTGGATGCTGCTATTATTGCACAAAAGGAACTAATACACAGTTGCGATTTAATATTCACTCATCTTTTTTTTCTGTGGTTTACCGTATGGTCCTCGGTGGAAATAAGGACATAAGCGCTGCTGCAATACTATAGAGACTTCATGTAGGAAGGACTGCTTTTATACTATTGCCATAATTTCATACAGTGTAGCATGACCGCGCAATTGTCATTCAAAGTGCGACAGCGCTGAAAGCTGAAAATTGGTCTGGGCAGGATACACAAAGATGAAACAAATCCTCCTACATAAGTTGTAGCTGTGTATCTGCAGCCATTTCATCTGTAGATATTTCTAAAAGCACACGGAAGAAATCATTTTTATTAGTTCTAGGAGCAGTGGGTGGAAATTTGAAATCTTCACGCAGCCAACAACTTTGAGCTCTGATTGGAGGGAAGGGACACAACCCCCTTCACACAGTAGAGAGAACAAGCACAGCTGTGGATAATAGTCACAGGCTGAGTCCTGCAGCTCCCTCCCGTCACCATTTTAAATCTTGGTGTTGGGAAAAGCTGCCAGAACTGATAACAGAGGAACCAGGCAGCAGAGAGAAATGACACACACAGCTTTGGAGAAAGAGAAGTACACAGTGTAGAAGTATGTCCTTTTTTCATATTTCATGTCTGAGGTTTACAACCACTTCAAGTCATGCTGGTACAATGCAATTCCTGCTGAACGAAAATTAGTTTCAATACATTTTATGGCCCATCAGTTGACGTTGGTGTCGAAAAACATATGCAAAGTGTCCCTATTTAACCCCTTAAAGACCACCCACCGCATATATACTGCGGCAGGGCGGCTCTATTGCGCGGAACAACGTACGTGTACATTGTTTCTTTTGCTAGATACTGTGGGGGCGCGCACGCCGATGCATGGAGGTTGAGCTAATCCGCGGGTCCGGTGGACCCGATGTCCGCTGGCCACCCACGATCGCTCCACAGAAAGGCAGAACGCCCCATTCTGACAGGCAAGTACACAGAAATCTTCTGTTTCTAGTAATTAGGAACAGGGATCTCTGTGTTCTTTTTGCCAGTCCATCCCCCCACACAGTTAGAAAACACTAGCAGGGAACACATTTAACCCTTTGATTGCCCCTGATGTTAACCCCTTTCCTGCCAGTGTCATTTATACAGTGGTCAGTGCATTTTTTTTTAGCACTGATCACTGTAATAATGTCACTGGTCCCCAAAAACTGTCACTTAGGGTCAGATTTGTCCACCTCAATGTTGCAGTCCCACTAAAAATCGCTGATTACCACCATTACCATTAAAAACAATAAAAACAATTAAAAGCCCCTAAATCTATCCCATAGTTTGTAGACGCTATAACTCTTGTACAAATCAATCAATGTACGCTTATTGGGATTCTTTTTCCCCAGAAATATGTAGTAGAATACATATTGGTCTAAATTGATGAAGAAATTAGTTTTACTTTTTTGGGGGGAGCGGGGGGGGGGGTATGTATTATAGCAGAATGTAAAAAATATTGTTTTATTTTTTCAAAAATTTTTTATAGCGCAAAAAAATTAAAACCACAGAGGTGATCAAATACCATCAAAAGAAAGCTCTATTTGTAGGAAAAAAAAGGCATCAATTTTATTTTGGAACAGTGTCACACAACTGCACACTTGTCAGTAAAAATAACACAGTGCCATATCGCAAAAAATGGTCTGGTCATTAAAGGTATAAATCCTTCCGGGGCTGAAGTGGTTAAAGACTATATGAACACCTTTGAGAATAAAATGTGTACATGAAAGTCAACTTCAGTTTCCAACAATTTTAAATTGAGTTCTTTAAAAATCTAACAGCATCAAACTAAGAAAAACTAGCTATTTAATTTAGTCTGGCCATTTCTTTCCCAACATTTTCTATGTGTCTGATTGGTCCTCATTGGTCGCAAAAAAAACCCCCAAAAAGTTGCAATTAAACATTTTAATCTAAAGGTAGAATTGCCAGGCTGGGGGGGGGGGGGGGGGGGGGGGGGGTTATGTTCTAGTTGTCACTATATAGACTCCAGTGCAAAAAGTAAAGCAGGGCCCCATCACATCACATACAAATCAAAGACTTCAAGCACTGTCCAAGTCAAGTACTTATTTATTTTTAAATAGACAGTTATCACATTCCAACCCATACAGGAACGCTAGAGACATACAAAAAATGTAAAAAGAGGTATGAGTTATAAAATATACATTTGTTTTCTTACAGGATGTAATGTGTGCATATTAGAAGAAGGTAGAAACCAAACAGTACTACATAAGCCATGTCCTCAGAGACATGCAATACAATAGTGGAAATTTGTGGCAAGATGTGTGTAGAATAGGAGAGTTTCACCAGATGGAAAAAAACATTTGATCCAGCAGTTAGCAGTAGGGATGAGCCGAACACCCCCGGGTTCGGTTCGAACCAGAACCTTCGAACGGACCGAAAGTTTGCGCGAATTTTCGAACCCTATACGTTATAATGGACGCGAACGTTCGAAATCAAAAGTGCTAATTACAACGGCCAATATGCATGTTAATGTCATAAAACAGGTTTGGGGACCCGGGTCCTGCCCCAGGGGACATATATCAATGCAAAAAGAACTTTTAAAAACTAACGTTTTTTCGGGAGCAGTCATTTTAATGATGCATAAAGTGAAAAAAAAAAAGTGAAATTTTCCTTTAAATATGGTACCTGGGGGGTGTCTAAAGTATGCCTGTGAAGTGGCATGTGTTTCCCGTGTTTAGAACTGTCCTTGCACAAAATGACATTTGTAAAGGAAAAAAAGAAGCCATTTAAAACCACTTGCGGCTTTAATGTCATGTCTTGTCCTGGCCGCCATATGGCTGAAAATCCTTGAGAAAAATGGCATGGCTACCCCATCACCCCCCCCCCCCCCCCAGCCCCTTTGGGTCTTGTATGGATATTAAGGGGGACCCCGCACCCAAAAAAAAACCCTATACCTACAACCCTATATACTCTGAACACCAGTATATAGGTGGTGCAAACAAGACACGGACTGTAGGTTTGTTCTTAAGTAGAATCTGAACAGGTACATTATGAAGTGTAGCTCCATCCCAAAAAAATCTATTTTTAAGCTTTTTGGAGAACATAGGGAGGGGTTATCACCCCTGTAACATTTGCTGTCTTTGCACATCTGTTCAGAACATGTCACCTCACTTTCCGTCCCAATGACAAATGTTTTTGGAAAAGTGGGGTTTTAATTGAAACAAGGATTGGTGATAAAGTATCAGTAGAGAGGAGATACCTTTTTCCCAAATTGAATCTAACAGGATAGAATTTCCCTTCCTAGGGGTAGATTTCCTCTCACTTCCTGTTTTCTCTTTCCATTTGCAAGTAGGAGTCGTTTGTAAGTTGGATGTTTGAAAGTAGGGGCCTGGCGTATATACTCTGCAGAAATTTGCCCTATTAGATGTTGGTGTAGCCACAAGACTGGTGGGCACAGGAATGGGCCCTGCTGTGAGTTAATAGATCAAGATTTGTACTTGCATGCACCTGTTGAACCGGGCAGAAAAATTGGGCCTTTGGCGGTGGTGGTGGTGGTGGTGGTGGACGGTGTTGCCACAAGACTGTAAGCTCTCACAGTTACTCTTGGTGGGCGCAGGAATGGGCCCTGCTGTGAGTTATTAGAGCAAGATTTGTAATTGCAAGCACCTGATGAACAGGGCAGAAAAATTGGGCCTTTGGCGGTGGTGGTGGTGGTGGTGGTGGTGGTGGTGGTGGTGGTGGTGGACGGTGTTGCCACAAGACTGTAAGCTCTCACAGTTACTCTTGGTGGGCGCAGGAATGGGCCCTGCTGTGAGTTATTAGATCAAGATTTGTATTTGCAAGCACCTGATGAACAGGGCAGAAAAATTGGGCCTTTGGCGGTGGTGGTGGACGGTGTTGCCACAAGACTGTAGGCCCTCATAGTTACTCTTGGTGGGCGCAGGAATGGGCCCTGCAGTGAACTATTAGATCAAGATTTGTAATTACACTCCCCTGTTAAACAGGGGCTGAAAAATTGTGCCTTAGACATTGGTGCTGGTGCCACAACACTGCAACCCCTCACAGATACTGTACTCTTAGCACAGCAATGAGACCTGTTGCAAAGCATTGCCTAAAAATTGTAATTACACGCCCATGTTAAACAGGGGCTGAAAAATTGTGCCTTAGGCACTGGTGCTGGTGCCACAACACTGCAACCCCTCACAGATACTGTACTTGGAGCACAGCAGTCACACGTGTTGCGAAGCATTTTTTTAAAAAAATTGTAATTACACGCCCCTGTTAAACAGGGGCTGAAAAATTGTGCCTTAGGCACTGGTGCTGGTGCCACAACACTGCAACCCCTCACAGATACTGTACTTGGAGCACAGCAGTCACACGTGTTGCGAAGAATTTTTTTAAAAAATTGTAATTACACGCCCCTGTTATACAGGGGCTGAAAAATTGTGCCTTAGGCACTGGTGTGGTGGCATGGATCATTGAGGAGGAGGAAGAGGATAGTCAGTGAACATAACAGGACAGTCACTCAGCATCAGCATAGGCAGTCTTGAAGGGATGTGACATTATAAATTATTCCGTTATATCCGCTTCAGGTGCCTGGTAGCTGGTGGTGATCCAAGACTGATTCATTTTGATGAAGGTCAGTCGATCAACCGAGTCGGTGGACAGGCGCACCCTATGATCGGTGACAAATCCTCCAGCAGCACTGAATGTGCGTTCGGAAAGAACGCTGGAGGCAGGACAGGCCAGTAGCTCAATTGCATACTGTGCAAGCTCTGGCCAGTGATCCATCCTCAGGACCCAGTAAGCCAGAGGATTTTCGGTGGGAAAGGTGTCCAAGTCTGACCTTGCCCCAAGGTATTCCTGCACCATGTATATCAGACGCTGGCGATGGTTGCTGGAACCGATCATACCTTGGGGCTGCGGACTAAAAAATTGTCTGAACGCATCGGTCAGACGTCCACCTTCCCCACCGCTCCTTCTGCTACTGACCGAAGCCTCAGCAACTCGTCGCCCAGGACCAGGAGTTTGTAACCTCCCAGTTTCTGGGAACGCGTTGCACAGACCTTTCTGCAAGGCCTCCCTGAGATGTCTCATCCTCTGCTCCCTCTGCGACGGCAAGATAAGGTCCGCAACCTTACCCTTGTACCGTGGATCAAGGAGAGTGGCCAGCCAGTAATGGTCCCTCTCCTTGATCCGAAGAACACGAGGATCCTTCCGCAGGCTTTGCAGGATCAGGGAGGCCATGCAGCGTAGGTTAGCTGAGGCATTCGGTCCGGAGTCTTCTGGGTCACTGAGGATGACATGATCGCCAGCCACCTCCTCCCAGCCACGTACAAGTCCACTGGTTTGTTGGGACTGTACATCATCCCTAAAAGACTGCTGCTGATGCTGAGTGCCAGGCTCCACCTCCATGCTCACACAATCCTCCTTCTCCTCCTCCTCATCCTCATCCTCATCCTGTGTGATGGGTGGGACAGAAGGAACACTGTCCGGATAAAGGGGGCCTTGAGAGGCAAGGAAGTCCTCCTCTTCCTGCCTCTGTTCTGCCTCAAGTGCCCTGTCCATTATGCCACGCAGCGTATGCTCCAACAGGTGGACAAGAGGTACAGTGTCACTGATGCATGCACTGTCACTGCTCACCATCCTCGTGGCCTCCTCAAATGGTGAGAGGACAGTGCATGCATCCCTGATCATGCTCCACTGACGTGGGGAAAAAAAAACAAGCTCCCCTGACCCTGTCCTGGTGCCGTAGTCGCAAAGGTACTCATTGATGGCCCTCTGCTGCGTGTGCAGTCGCTGCAGCATGGCCAACGTTGAGTTCCACCTGGTGGGCATGTCACATATTAGGCGGTTCTTGGGCAGGTTCAGCTCCTTTTGCAGCTCAGTCAGCCGAGCACTGGCATTATAAGATCGGCGGAAATGCACACAGACTTTCCTGGCCTGCCTCAGGACATCCTGTAAGCCTGGGAACCTGCCCAAGAACCGCTGCACCACCAGGTTGAGGACGTGAGCCATACAGGGCACATGGGTGAGCTGCCCCTGTCGCAGGGCGGAGAGGAGGTTGGTGCCATTGTCAGAAACGACCATTCCTGGCTTAAGCTGACGTGCGTCAACCACCTCTCGGCCTGCCCCTGCAGAGCTGCCAGAACCTCTGGCCCAGTGTGGCTCCTGTCCCCCAAACACACCAGCGCAAGCACGGCATGGCATCTTTTTGCCTGCGCACTTGCGTAGCCCCTTGTACGCCTACGGAGCACCGCTGGTTCCGAGGACAGAGCACTGGAGGAAGAAGAAGAGGAGGGGGTGGAGGAGAGAGGTGTGTCACAACCAGTAGCAGTAGTAGCGTTTTGGAGGCGTGGTGGCGGAACAACCTCCAACACTACTGCACCTTGTCCTGCATCCCTCCCAGCTGCCAATAGAGTGACCCAATGGGCCGTGAAAGAAAGGTAACGTCCCTGTCCATGCCTGCTGGACCATGAGTCAGCGGTAATATGCACCTTACCGCTGACCGCCCTGTCCAGCGAGGCATGGACATTGCCTTCCACATGCCGGTAGAGAGACGGAATCGCCTTCCGTGAGAAAAAGTGGCGTTTGGGAACCTGCCACTGAGGAACCGCACATTGAACAAACTCACGGAAGGGGGCCGCGTCTACCAACTGAAAAGGCAGCAGTTGAAGTGCTAGCAATTTAGCCAAGCTAGCATTCAACCGCTGGGCATGTGGATGGCTGGGAGTGTACTTCTTTCGACGGTCCAGCAGCTGGGGCAGGGAAATTTGCCTGCTACTATCGGACGTCGGTGTACTGCAAGTACTTGGTTGTGACACACCTAATTCTACACCTTCAGTCCTCTCACAGCAGCTTTCAGAGAGGACTGAAGATGTAGTGGGGATGGAGATCCCAGCTGATGAGGAGCAAGGAGAGGTCCGCTTAGTTCTTTGGTGTGGGTCTTTTATGTGTGCCTGCCAACGAGCTGCATGGCAGGTCGACATATGTCTGCTCATGCTTGTGGTGCCCAAGCGGCTGATGTTTTGGCCACGCGAGATACGCTTGAGACAAATATTGCAAATAGCAGTGGTGCGATCTGATGCACTCACTCAAAAAAGGCCCACACCAAAGAACTTTTCTGATAACGTGCAGAGGCAGCGCCCTGCACAGGCGGAGCTCTGCGGTGTTGTACAGTTGCTGTGCTGGCCTCTAGCTGACCTCCAGGGGGCATCCTGCCTCGTTGGACATGTGACGCCGCATCATCCTCCACCTCCTCCTCCTCCTCCTCCTCCTCATCCTCTCTCCCTCCAGGCACCCACGTGGCGTCAGTGACCTCATCATCCCCTCCCTCTTCACCACTAGAGCAAACCTGGCAGTAAGCTGCAGCTGGTGGAACAGTAGTGCCAGATTGCTGTCCTTCAGCATCCCCTCTCTCTGCGCGCACACTACTGACTTTCTCAAGCTGGGTATCATCATCCGAGCCTTCGAATCGTTGGGCATCCTCCTGGAGCATGTACCCAACACTGTGCTCAAAGAGTTCGGGGGACTCCTCAGGAGGACATGGTGGGTCTAGGGAAGGGGTGGCTGATGATGCCATTGAGTACGCGTTGGCAGCTGCTCTGCCAGTACCCTGAGCCTGGGTGAGAGAGGATGAGGAGGATGAGGAGGGCTTGGTCATCCATTCTACCAAGCCTTCAGCATGATGCGGCTCCACATGTCCAGCTGCCGAAAACAAAGACGCGCGTGTCCCATAGTCAGTAGTCCTGTGGGTGCTGCTGAGAAGAAAATATAGGAGCTCTGTGTGATGGGACTAACACACTACAAGTCCTATAGGTGCTTCTGGGAAAGAAAATATAGGAGCTCTGTGTGATGGGACTAACACACTACAAGTCCTGTGGGTGCTGCTGGGAAGAAAATATAGGAGCTCTGTGTGATGGGACTAACACACTACAAGTCCTATAGGTGCTTCTGGGAAGAAAATATAGGAGCTCTGTGTGATGGGACTAACACACTACAAGTCCTATAGGTGCTTCTGGGAAGAAAATATAGGAGCTCTGTGTGATGGGACTAACACACTACAAGTCCTGTAGGTGCTTCTTAGAAGAAAATATAGGAGCTCTGTGTGATGGGACTAACACACTACAAGTCCTATAGGTGCTTCTGGGAAGAAAATATAGGAGCTCTGTGTGATGGGACTAACACACTACAAGTCCTATAGGTGCTGCTGGGAAGAAAATATAGGCGCTCTGTGTGATGGGACTAACACACTACAAGTCCTATAGGTGCTTCTGGGAAGAAAATATAGGAGCTCTGTGTGATGGGACTAACACACTACAAGTCCTATAGGTGCTGCTGGGAAGAAAATATAGGAGCTCTGTGTGATGGGACTAACACACTACAAGTCCTATAGGTGCTTCTGGGAAGAAAATATAGGAGCTCTGTGTGATGGGACTAACACACTACAAGTCCTATAGGTGCTTCTGGGAAGAAAAATATAGGAGCTCTGTGTGATGGGACTAACACACTACAAGTCCTATAGGTGCTGCTGGGAAGAAAATATAGGAGCTCTGTGTGATGGGACTAACACACTACAAGTCCTATAGGTGCTTCTGGGAAGAAAAAATATAGGAGCTCTGTGTGATGACTAACACACTACAAGTCCTGTAGGTGCTGCTGGGAAGAAAATATAGGAGCTCTGTGTGATGGGACTAACACACTACAAGTCCTATGGGTTCTTCTGGGAAGAAAATATAGGAGCTCTGTGTGATGGAACTAACACACTACAAGTCCTAAAGGTGCTTCTGGGAAGAAAATATAGGAGCTCTGTGTGATGGGACTAACACACTACAAGTCCTATAGGTGCTTCTGGGAAGAAAATATAGGAGCTCTGTGTGATGGGACTAACACACTACAAGTCCTATAGGTGCTTCTGGGAAGAAAATATAGGAGCTCTGTGTGATGGGACTAACACACTACAAGTCCTGTAGGTGCTTCTTAGAAGAAAATATAGGAGCTCTGTGTGATGGGACTAACACACTACAAGTCCTATAGGTGCTTCTGGGAAGAAAATATAGGAGCTCTGTGTGATGAGACTAACACACTACAAGTCCTATAGGTGCTTCTGGGAAGAAAATATAGGAACTCTGTGTGATGGGACTAACACACTACAAGTCCTATAGGTGCTTCTGGGAAGAAAATATAGGAGCTCTGTGTGATGGGACTAACACACTACAAGTCCTATAGGTGCTTCTGGGAAGAAAATATAGGAGCTCTGTGTGATGGGACTAACACACTACAAGTCCTATAGGTGCTTCTGGGAAGAAAATAGGAGCTCTGTGTGATGGGACTAACACACTACAAGTCCTATAGGTGCTTCTGGGAAGAAAATATAGGAGCTCTGTGTGATGGGACTAACACACTACAAGTCCTATAGGTGCTTCTGGGAAGAAAATATAGCTCTGTGTGATAGGACTAACACACTACAAGTCCTATAGGTGCTTCTGGGAAGAAAATATAGCTCTGTGTGATGGGACTAACACACTACAAGTCCTATACGTGCTTCTGGGAAGAAAATATAGCTCTGTGTGATGGGACTAACACACTACAAGTCCTATAGGTGCTTCTGGGAAGAAATATAGGAGCTCTGTGTGATGGGACTAACACACTACAAGTCCTATAGGTGCTTCTGGGAAGAAAATATAGGAGCTCTGTGTGATGGGACTAACACACTACAAGTCCTATAGGTGCTTCTGGGAAAAAAATATAGGAGCTCTGTGTGATGGGACTAACACACTACAAGTCCTATAGGTGCTTCTGGGAAGAAAATATAGCTCTGTGTGATAGGACTAACACACTACAAGTCCTATAGGTGCTTCTGGGAAGAAAATATAGGAGCTCTGTGTGATGGGACTAACACACTACAAGTCCTATAGGTGCTTCTGGGAAGAAAATATAGGAGCTCTGTGTGATGGGACTAACACACTACAAGTCCTATAGGTGCTTCTGGGAAGAAAATATAGGAGCTCTGTGTGATGGGACTAACACACTACAAGTCCTATAGGTGCTTCTGGGAAGAAAATATAGCTCTGTGTGATGGGACTAACACACTACAAGTCCTATAGGTGCTTCTGGGAAGAAAATATAGGAGCTCTGTGTGATGGGACTAACACACTACAAGTCCTATAGGTGCTTCTGGGAAGAAAATATAGGAGCTCTGTGTGATGGGACTAACACACTACAAGTCCTATAGGTGCTTCTGGGAAGAAAATATAGGAGCTCTGTGTGATGGGACTAACACACTACAAGTCCTATAGGTGCTTCTGGGAAGAAAATATAGCTCTGTGTGATGGGACTAACACACTACAAGTCCTATAGGTGCTTCTGGGAAGAAAATATAGGAGCTCTGTGTGATGGGACTAACACACTACAAGTCCTATAGGTGCTTCTGGGAAGAAAATATAGGAGCTCTGTGTGATGGGACTAACACACTACAAGTCCTATAGGTGCTTCTGGGAACAAAATATAGGAGCTCTGTGTGATGGGACTAACACACTACAAGTCCTATAGGTGCTTCTGGGAAGAAAATATAGGAGCTCTGTGTGATGGGACTAACACACTACAAGTCCTATAGGTGCTTCTGGGAAGAAAATATAGGAGCTCTGTGTGATGGGACTAACACACTACAAGTCCTATAGGTGCTTCTGGGAAGAAAATATAGGAGCTCTGTGTGATGGGACTAACACACTACAAGTCCTATAGGTGCTTCTGGGAAGAAAATATAGGAGCTCTGTGTGATGGGACTAACACACTACAAGTCCTATAGGTGCTTCTGGGAAAAAATATAGCTCTGTGTGATGGGACTAACACACTACAAGTCCTATAGGTGCTTCTGGGAAGAAAATATAGTAGCTCTGTGTGATGGGACTAACACACAACAAGTCCTATAGGTGCTTCTGGGAAGAAAATATAGGAGCTCTGTGTGATGGGACTAACACACTACAAGTCCTATAGGTGCTTCTGGGAAGAAAATATAGGAGCTCTGTGTGATGGGACTAACACACTACAAGTCCTATAGGTGCTTCTGGGAAGAAAATATAGGAGCTCTGTGTGATGGGACTAACACACTACAAGTCCTATACGTGCTTCTGGGAAGAAAATATAGCTCTGTGTGATGGGACTAACACACTACAAGTCCTATAGGTGCTTCTGGGAAGAAAATATAGGAGCTCTGTGTGATGGGACTAACACACTACAAGTCCTATAGGTGCTTCTGGGAAGAAAATATAGCTCTGTGTGATGGGACTAACACACTACAAGTCCTATAGGTGCTTCTGGGAAGAAAATATAGGAGCTCTGTGTGATGGGACTAACACACTACAAGTCGTATAGGTGCTTCTGGGAAGAAAATATAGGAGCTCTGTGTGATGGGACTAACACACTACAAGTCCTATAGGTGCTTCTGGCAAGAAAATATAGGAGCTCTGTGTGATGGCACTAACACACTACAAGTCCTATAGGTGCTGCTGGGAAGAAAATATAGGAGCTCTGTGTGATGGGACTAACACACTACAAGTCCTATAGGTGCTTCTGGGAAGAAAATATAGGAGCTCTGTGTGATGGAACTAACACACTACAAGTCCTATAGGTGCTTCTGGGAAGAAATATATAGCTCTGTGTGATGGGACTAACACACTACAAGTCCTATAGGTGCTTCTGGGAAGAAAATATAGGAGCTCTGTGTGATGGGACTAACACACTACAAGTCCTATAGGTGCTTCTGGGAAGAAAATATAGGAGCTCTGTGTGATGGGACTAACACACTACAAGTCCTATAGGTGCTTCTGGGAAAAAATAGGAGCTCTGTGTGATGGGACTAACACACACACTTCTGGGAAGAAAATATAGGAGCTATGTGGGGACTGCTTCTGGGGGAAGAAAATATAGGAGCTCTGTGTGATGGGACTAACACACTACAAGTCCTATAGGTGCTTCTGGGAAGAAAATATAGGAGCTCTGTGTGATGGGACTAACACACTACAAGTCCTATAGGTGCTTCTGGGAAGAAAATATATAGGAGCTCTGTGTGATGGGACTAACACACTACAAGTCCTATAGGTGCTTCTGGGAAGAAAATATAGGAGCTCTGTGTGATGGGACTAACACACTACAAGTCCTATATAGGTGCTTCTGGGAAGAAAATATAGCTCTGTGTGATGGGACTAACACACTACAAGTCCTATAGGTGCTTCTGGGAAGAAAATATAGGAGCTCTGTGTGATGGGACTAACACACTACAAGTCCTATAGGTGCTTCTGGGAAGAAAATATAGCTCTGTGTGATGGGACTAACACACTACAAGTCCTATAGGTGCTTCTGGGAAGAAAATATAGGAGCTCTGTGTGATGGGACTAACACACTACAAGTCCTATAGGTGCTTCTGGGAAGAAAATATAGCTCTGTGTGATGGGACTAACACACTACAAGTCCTATAGGTGCTTCTGGGAACAAAATATAGGAGCTCTGTGTGATGGGACTAACACACTACAAGTCCTATAGGTGCTTCTGGGAAGAAAATAATATAGCTCTGTGTGATGGGGACTAACACACTACAAGTCCTATAGGTGCTTCTGGGAAAAAATATAGGAGCTCTGTGTGATGGGACTAACACACTACAAGTCCTATAGGTGCTTCTGGGAAGAAAATATAGCTCTGTGTGATGGGACTAACACACTACAAGTCCTATAGGTGCTTCTGGGAAGAAAATATAGCTCTGTGTGATGGGACTAACACACTACAAGTCCTATAGGTGCTTCTGGGAAGAAAATATAGGAAGAAAATATAGGAGCTCTGTGTGATGGGACTAACACACTACAAGTCCTATAGGTGCTTCTGGGAAGAAAATATAGGAGCTCTGTGTGATGGGACTAACACACTACAAGTCCTATAGGTGCTTCTGGGAAGAAAATATAGGAGCTCTGTGTGATGGGACTAACACACTACAAGTCCTATAGGTGCTTCTGGGAAGAAAATATAGGAGCTCTGTGTGATGGGACTAACACACTACAAGTCCTATAGGTGCTTCTGGGAAGAAAATATAGGAGCTCTGTGTGATGGGACTAACACACTACAAGTCCTATAGGTGCTTCTGGGAAGAAAATATAGGAGCTCTGTGTGATGGGACTAACACAACACACACACACTAAAGTCCTATAGGTGCTTCTGGGAAGAAAATATAGGAGCTCTGTGTGATGGGACTAACACACTACAAGTCCTATAGGTGCTTCTGGGAAGAAAATATAGGCTCTGTGTGATGGGACTAACACACTACAAGTCCTATAGGTGCTTCTGGGAAGAAAATATAGGAGCTCTGTGTGATGGATGGGACTAACACACTACAAGTCCTATAGGTGCTTCTGGGAAGAAAATATAGCTCTGTGTGAGGACTCTGTGTGATGCTTCTGGGAAAAAACACTCTCTGATGGACTACACACTACAAGTCCTATAGGTGCTTCTGGGAAGAAAATATAGGAGCTCTGTGTGATGGGACTAACACACTACAAGTCCTATAGGTGCTTCTGGGAAGAAAATATAGGAGCTCTGTGTGATGGGACTAACACACTACAAGTCCTATAGGTGCTTCTGGGAAGAAAATATAGGAGCTCTGTGTGATGGGACTAACACACTACAAGTCCTATAGGTGCTTCTGGGAAGAAAATATAGGAGCTCTGTGTGATGGGACTAACACACTACAAGTCCTATAGGTGCTTCTGGGAAGAAAATATAGGAGCTCTGTGTGATGGGACTAACACACTACAAGTCCTATAGGTGCTTCTGGGAAGAAAATATAGGAGCTCTGTGTGATGGGACTAACACACTACAAGTCCTATAGGTGTTCTGGGAAGAAAATATAGGAGCTCTGTGTGATGGGACTAACACACTACAAGTCCTATAGGTGCTTCTGGGAAGAAAATATAGGAGCTCTGTGTGATGGGACTAACACACTACAAGTCCTATAGGTGCTTCTGGGAAGAAAATATAGGAGCTCTGTGTGATGGGACTAACACACTACAAGTCCTATAGGTGCTTCTGGGAAGAAAATATAGGAGCTCTGTGTGATGGGACTAACACACTACAAGTCCTATAGGTGCTTCTGGGAAGAAAATATAGGAGCTCTGTGTGATGGGACTAACACACTACAAGTCCTATAGGTCCTATAGGTGCTTCTGGGAAGAAAATATAGCTCTGTGTGATGGGACTAACACACTACAAGTCCTATAGGTGCTTCTGGGAAGAAAATATAAGCTCTGTGTGATGGGACTAACACACTACAAGTCCTATAGGTGCTTCTGGGAAGAAAATATAGCTCTGTGTGATGGGACTAACACACTACAAGTCCTATAGGTGCTTCTGGGAACAAAATATAGGAGCTCTGTGTGATGGGACTAACACACTACAAGTCCTATAGGTGCTTCTGGGAAGAAAATATAGCTCTGTGTGTGATGGGACTAACACACTACAAGTCCTATAGGTGCTTCTGGGAAGAAAATATAGGAGCTCTGTGTGATGGGACTAACACACTACAAGTCCTATAGGTGCTTCTGGGAAGAAAATATAGGAGCTCTGTGTGATGGGACTAACACACTACAAGTCCTATAGGTGCTTCTGGGAAGAAAATATAGGAGCTCTGTGTGATGGGACTAACACACTACAAGTCCTATAGGTGCTTCTGGGAAGAAAATATAGCTCTCTGTGTGATGGGACTAACACACTACAAGTCCTATAGGTGCTTCTGGGAAGAAAATATATGGAGCTCTGTGTGATGGGACTAACACACTACAAGTCCTATAGGTGCTTCTGGGAAGAAAATATAGAGCTGTGTGATGGGACTAACACACTACAAGTCCTATAGGTGCTTCTGGGAAGAAAATATAGGAGCTCTGTGTGATGGGACTAACACACTACAAGTCCTATAGGTGCTTCTGGGAAGAAAATATAGGAGCTCTGTGTGATGGGACTAACACACTACAAGTCCTATAGGTGCTTCTGGGAAGAAAATATAGGAGCTCTGTGTGATGGGACTAACACACTACAAGTCCTATAGGTGCTTCTGGGAAGAAAAATATAGGAGCTCTGTGTGATGGGACTAACACACACTACAAGTCCTATAGGTGCTTCTGGGAAGAAAATATAGGAGCTCTGTGTGTGGGATGGGACTAACACACTACAAGTCCTATAGGTGCTTCTGGGAAGAAAATATATAGCTCTGTGTGATGGAGCTCTGTGTGATGGGAAGAAAATATAGCTCTGTGTGATGGGACTAACACACTACAAGTCTATAGGTGCTTCTGGGAACAAAATATAGGAGCTCTGTGTGATGGGACTAACACACTACAAGTCCTATAGGTGCTTCTGGGAAGAAAATATAGCTCTGTGTGATGGGACTAACACACTACAAGTCCTATAGGTGCTTCTGGGAAGAAAATATAGGAGCTCTGTGTGATGGGACTAACACACTACAAGTCCTATAGGTGCTTCTGGGAACAAAATATAGGTGCTCTGTGTGATGGGACTAACACACTACAAGTCCTATAGGTGCTTCTGGGAAGAAAATATAGCTCTGTGTGATGGGACTAACACACTACAAGTCCTATAGGTGCTTCTGGGAAGAAAATATAGGAGCTCTGTGTGATGGGACTAACACACTACAAGTCCTATAGGTGCTTCTGGGAAGAAAATATAGGAGCTCTGTGTGATGGGACTAACACACTACAAGTCCTATAGGTGCTTCTGGGAAGAAAATATAGGAGCTCTGTGTGTGATGGGACTAACACACTACAAGTCCTATAGGTGCTCTGGGAAGAAAATATATGGGCTCTGTGTGATGGGACTAACACACACTACAAGTCCTATAGGTGCTTCTGGGAAGAAAATATAGGAGCTCTGTGTGATGGGACTAACACAGTACAAGTCCTATAGGTGCTTCTGGGAAGAAAATATAGGAGCTCTCTGTGATGGGACTAACACACTACAAGTCCTATAGGTGCTTCTGGGAAGAAAATATAGGAGCTCTGTGTGATGGGACTAACACACTACAAGTCCTATAGGTGCTTCTGGGAAGAAAATATAGGAGCTCTGTGTGATGGGACTAACACACACTTCTGGGAAGAAAATATAGGAGTCTAACACACTACAAGTCCTATAGGTGCTTCTGGGAAGAAAATATAGCTCTGTGTGATGGGACTAACACACTACAAGTCCTATAGGTGCTTCTGGGAAGAAAATATAGGAGCTCTGTGTGATGGGACTAACACACTACAAGTCCTATAGGTGCTTCTGGGAAGAAAATATAGGAGCTCTGTGTGATGGGACTAACACACTACAAGTCCTATAGGTGCTTCTGGGAAGAAAATATAGGAGCTCTGTGTGATGGGACTAACACACTACAAGTCCTATAGGTGCTTCTGGGAAGAAAATATAGGAGCTCTGTGTGATGGGACTAACACACAACAAGTCCTATAGGTGCTTCTGGGAAAAAAAAAGTATAGGAGCTCTGTGTGTGTGATGGGACTAACACACTACAAGTCCTATAGGTGCTTCTGGGAAGAAAATATAGGAGCTCTGTGTGATGGGACTAACACACTACAAGTCCTATAGGTGCTGCTTCTGGGAAGAAAATAGCTCTGTGTGATGGACTACAAGTCCTATTGGTGCTGGGGACTAAATATAGCTCTGTGTGATGGACTAACACACTACAAGTCCTACTGGTGCTTCTGGGAAGAAAATATAGGAGCTCTGTGTGATGGGACTAACACACTACAAGTCCTATAGGTGCTTCTGGGAAGAAAATATAGGAGCTCTGTGTGATGGGACTAACACACTACAAGTCCTATAGGTGCTTCTGGGGAGAAAATATAGGAGCTCTGCGTGATGGGACTAACACACTACAAGTCCTATGTGTGCTACTGGGAAGAAAATATAGGAGCACTGTGTGATGGGACTAACACACTACAAGTCCTATATGTGCTTCTGGGAACAAAATATAGGTGCTCTGTGTGATGGGACTAACACACTACAAGTCCTATAGGTGCTTCTGGGAAGAAAATATAGGAGCTCTGTGTGATGGGACTAACACACACTACAAGTCCTATAGGTGCTTCTGGGAAGAAAATATAGGAGCTCTGTGTGATGGGACTAACACACTACAAGTCCTATAGGTGCTTCTGGGAAGAAAAAAAATAGGAGCTCTGTGTGATGGGACTAACACACTACAAGTCCTATAGGTGCTTCTGGGAAGAAAATATAGGAGCTCTGTGTGATGGGACTAACACACTACAAGTCCTATAGGTGCTTCTGGGAAGAAAATAGAGCTCTGTGTGATGGGACTACACACTACAAGTCCTATAGGTGCTTCTGGGAAGTGTGTGTGATGGACTAACACACTACAAGTCCTATAGGTGCTTCTGGGAAGAAAATATAGGAGCTGTGTGATGGGACTAACACACTACAAGTCCTATAGGTGCTTCTGGGAAGAAAAATATAGGAGCTCTGTGTGATGGGACTAACACACTACATGTCCTATAGGTGCTTCTGGGACAAATATATAGGAGCTCTGTGTGATGGGACTAACACACTACAAGTCCTATAGGTGCTTCTGGGAAGAAAATATAGCTCTGTGTGATGGGACTAACACACTACAAGTCCTATAGGTGCTTCTGGGAAGAAAAAATATAGCTCTGTGTGATGGGACTAACACACTACAAGTCCTATAGGTGCTTCTGGGAAAGAAAATATAGGAGCTCTGTGTGATGGGACTAACACACTACAAGTCCTATAGGTGCTTCTGGGAAGAAAATATAGGAGCTCTGTGTGATGGGACTAACACACTACAAGTCCTATAGGTGCTTCTGGGAAGAAAATATAGGAGCTCTGTGTGATGGGACTAACACACTACAAGTCCTATAAGTGCTTCTGGGAAGAAAATATAGGAGCTCTGTGTGATGGGACTAACACACTACAAGTCCTATAGGTGCTTCTGGGAAGAAAATATAGGAGCTCTGTGTGATGGGACTAACACACTACAAGTCCTATAGGTGCTTCTGGGAAAAAATATAGGAGCTCTGTGTGATGGGACTAACACACTACAAGTCCTATAGGTGCTTATGGGAAGAAAATATAGGAACTCCTGTGTGTGATGGGACTAACACACTACAAGTCCTATGGGTGCTTCTGGGAAGAAAATATAGGTGCTCTGTGTGATGGGACTAACACACTACAAGTCCTATAGGTGCTTCTGGGAACAAAATATAGGAGCTCTGTGTGATGGGACGAACACACTACAAGTCTATAGGGTGCTTCTGGGAAGAAAATATAGGAGCTCTGTGTGATGGGACTAACACACTACAAGTCCTATAGGTGCTTCTGGGAAGAAAATATAGCTCTGTGTGATGGGACTAACACACTACAAGTCCTATAGGTGCTTCTGGGAAGAAAATATAGCTCTGTGTGATGGGACTAACACACTACAAGTCCTATAGGTGCTTCTGGGAAGAAAATATAGGAGCTCTGTGTGATGGGACTAACACACTACAAGTCCTATAGGTGCTTCTGGGAAGAAAAATATAGGAGCTCTGTGTGATGGGACTAACACACTACAAGTCCTATAGGTGCTTCTGGGAACTAAATATAGGTGCTCTGTGTGATGGGACTAACACACTAAGTCCTATAGGTGCTTCTGGGAAGAAAATATAGCTCTGTGTGATGGGACTAACACACTACAAGTCCTATAGGTGCTTGGGAAGAAAATATAGGAGCTCTGTGTGATGGGACTAACACACTACAAGTCCTATAGGTGCTTCTGGGAAGAAAATATAGCTCTGTGTGATGGGACTAACACACTACAAGTCCTATAGGTGCTTCTGGGAAGCAAATATAGGAGCTCTGTGTGATGGGACTAACACACTACAAGTCCTATAGGTGCTTCTGGGAAGAAAATATAGGAGCTCTGTGTGATGGGACTAACACACTACAAGTCCTATAGGTGCGTCTGGGAAGAAAATTTAGGAGCTCTGTGTGATGGGGACTAACACACTACAAGTCCTATAGGTGCTTCTGGGAAGAAAAACATAGGAGGTGCTCTGGGAAGAAAATATGATGGGTGATGGGACAACACTACAAGTCCTATAGGTGCTTCTGGGAAGAAAATATAGGAGCTCTGTGTGATGGGACTAACACACTACAAGTCCTATAGGTGCTTCTGGGAAAAAATAGGAGCTCTGTGTGATGGGACTAACACACTACAACAAGTCCTATAGGTGCTTCTGGGAAGAAAATATAGGAGCTCTGTGTGATGGGACTAACACACTACAAGTCACTATATAGGTGCTTCTGGGAAGAAAATATAGGAGCTCTGTGTGATGGGACTAACACACAAAGTCCTATAGGTGCTTCTGGGAAGAAAATATAGGAGCTCTCTGTGTGATGGGACTAACACACTACAAAGTCCTATAGGTGCTTCTGGGAAGAAAATATAGGAGCTCTGTGTGATGGGACTAACACACTACAAGTCCTATAGGTGCTTCTGGGAAGAAAATATATGGACTCTGTGTGATGGGACTAACACACTACAAGTCCTATAGGTGCTTCTGGGAAGAAAATATAGGAGCTCTGTGTGTGATGGGACTAACACACTACAAGTCCTATAGGTGCTTCTGGGAAGAAAATAGAGCTCTGTGTGATGGGACTAACACACTACAAGTCCTATAGGTGCTTCTGGGAAGAAAATATAGGAGCTCTGTGTGATGGGACTAACACACTACAAGTCCTATAGGTGCTTCTGGGAAGAAAATATAGGAGCTCTGTGTGATGGGACTAACACACTACAAGTCCTATAGGTGCTTCTGGGAAGAAAATATAGGAGCTCTGTGTGATGGGACTAACACACTACAAGTCCTATAGGTGCTTCTGGGAAGAAAAAATATAGGAGCTCTGTGTGATGGGACTAACACACTACAAGTCCTATAGGTGCTTCTGGGAGGAGAAAATATGAGCTCTGTGTGATGGGACTAACACACTACAAGTCCTATAGGTGCTTCTGGGAAGAAAATATAGCTCTGTGTGATGGGACTAACACACTACAAGTCCTATAGGTGCTTCTGGGAAGAAAATATAGGAGCTCTGTGTGATGGGACTAACACACTACAAGTCCTATAGGTGCTTCTGGGAAGAAAATATAGCTCTGTGTGATGGGACTAACACACTACAAGTCCTATAGGTGCTTCTGGGAAAGAAAATATAGGAGCTCTGTGTGATGGGACTAACACACTACAAGTCCTATAGGTGCTTCTGGGAAGAAATATATAGCTCTGTGTGATGGGACTAACACACTACAAGTCCTATAGGTGCTTCTGGGAACAAAAAGTATAGGAGCTCTGTGTGATGGGACTAACACACTACAGTCCTATAGGTGCTTCTGGGAAGAAAATATAGGAGCTCTGTGTGATGGGACTAACACACTACAAGTCCTATAGGTGCTTCTGGGAAGAAAATATAGGAGCTCTGTGTGATGGGACTAACACACTACAAGTCCTATAGGTGCTTCTGGGAAGAAAATATATTAGCTCTGTGTGATGGGACTAACACACTACAAGTCCTATAGGTGCTTCTGGGAAGAAAATATAGGAGCTCTGTGTGATGGGACTAACACACTACAAGTCCTATAGGTGCTTCTGGGAAGAAAATATAGGAGCTCTGTGTGATGGGACTAACACACTACAAGTCCTATAGGTGCTTCTGGGAAGAAAATAGGGCTCTGTGTGATGGGACTAACACACTACAAGTCCTATGGGTGCTTCTGGTAAGAAAATATAGGAACTCTGTGTGATGGGACTAACACACTACAAGTCCTATAGGTGCTTCTGGGAAGAAAATATAGGAGCTCTGTGTGATGGGACTAACACACTACAAGTCCTATAGGTGCTTCTGGGAAGAAAATATAGGAGCTCTGTGTGATGGGACTAACACACTACAAGTCCTATAGGTGCTTCTGGGAAGAAAATATAGCTCTGTGTGATGGGACTAACACACTACAAGTCCTATAGGTGCTTCTGGGAAGAAAATATAGGAGCTCTGTGTGATGGGACTAACACACTACAAGTCCTATAGGTGCTTCTGGGAAGAAAAAATAGGAGCTCTGTGTGATGGGACTAACACACTACAAGTCCTATAGGTGCTTCTGGGAAGAAAATATAGGAGCTCTGTGTGATGGGACTAACACACTACAAGTCCTATAGGTGCTTCTGCGAAGAAATATGAGCTCTGTGTGATGGGACTAACACACTACAAGTCCTATACGTGCTTCTGGGAAAAAATTATAGCTCTGTGTGATGGGACTAACACACTACAAGTCCTATAGGTGCTTCTGGGACGAAAATACAGGAGCTCTGTGTGTGATGGGACTAACACACTACAGTCCTATAGGTGCTTCTGGAAGAAAAATATAGCTCTGTGTGATGGGACTAACACACTACAAGTCCAAAATATAGGAGCTCTGTGTGATGGGACTAACACACTACAAGTCCTATAGGTGCTTCTGGGAAGAAAATAGAGCTCTGTGTGATGGGACTAACCACCTACAAGTCCTATAGGTGCTTCTGGGAAGAAAATATAGGAGCTCTGTGTGATGGGACTAACACACTACAAGTCCTATAGGTGCTTCTGGGAAGAAAATATAGGAACTCTGTGAGATGGGACTAACACACTACAAGTCCTATAGGTGCTTCTCGGAAGAAAATATAGGAGCTCTGTGTGATGGGACTAACACACTACAAGTCCTATAGGTGCTTCTGGGAAGAAAATATAGCTCTGTGTGATGGGACTAACACACTACAAAGTCCTATAGGTGCTTCTGGGAAGAAAATATAGGAGCTCTGTGTGATGGGACTAACACACTAGTCCTATAGGTGCTTCTGGGAAGAAAATATAGCTCTGTGTGATGGGACTAACACAGTACAAGACCTATAGGTGCTTCTGGGAAGAAAAGCTAGGAACTCTGTGTGATGGGACTAACACACACTACAAGTCCTATAGGTGCTTCTGGGAAGAAAATATAGGAGCTCTGTGTGATGGGACTAACACACTACAAGTCCTATGGTGCTTCTGGGAAGAAAATATAGGAGCTCTGTGTGATGGGACTAACACACTACAAGTCCTATAGGTGCTTCTGGGAAGAAAATATAGCTCTGTGTGATGGGACTAACACACTACAAGTCCTATAGGTGCTTCTGGGAAGAAAATATAGGACTCTGTGTGATGGGACTAACACTCTACAAGTCCTATAGGTGCTTCTGGGAAGAAAATATAGGAGCTGTGTGATGGGACTAACACACTACAAGTCCTATAGGTGCTTCTGGGAACAAAATATAGGAGCTCTCTGTGATGGGACTAACACACTACAAGTCCTATAGGTGCTTCTGGGAAGAAAATATAGCTCTGTGTGATGGGACTAACACACTACAAGTCCTATAGGTGCTTCTGGGAACAAAATATAGGAGCTCTGTGTGATGGGACTAACACACTACAAGTCCTATAGGTGCTTCTGGGAAGAAAATATAGCTCTCTGTGTGATGGGACTAACACACTACAAGTCCTATAGGTGCTTCTGGGAAGAAAATATAGGAGCTCTGTGTGATGGGACTAACACACTACAAGTCCTATAGTGGTGCTTCTGGGAAGAAAAATAGGAGCTCTGTGTGATGGGGACTAACACACTACAAGTCCTATAGGTGCTTCTGGGAAGAAAATATAGGCTGTCTGTGTGATGGGACTAACACACTACAAGTCCTATAGGTGCTTCTGGGAAGAAAAATATAGCTCTGTGTGATGGGACTAACACACTACAAGTCCTATAGGTGCTTCTGGGAAGAAAATATAGGAGCTCGGTGTGATGGGACTAACACACTACAAGTCCTATAGGTGCTTCTGGGAAGAAAATATAGCTCTGTGTGATGGGACTAACACACTACAAGTCCTATAGGTGCTTCTGGGAACAAAATATAGGAGCTCTGTGTGATGGGACTAACACACTACAAGTCCTATAGGTGCTTCTGGGAAGAAAATATAGGAGCTCTGTGTGATGGGACTAACACACTACAAGTCCTATAGGTGCTTCTGGGAAGAAAATATAGGAGCTCTGTGTGATGGGACTAACACACTACAAGTCCTATAGGTGCTTCTGGGAAGAAAAATATAGGAGCTCTGTGTGATGGACTAACACACTACAAGTCCTATAGGTGCTTCTGGGAAGAAAATATAGGAGCTCTGTGTGATGGGACTAACACACTACAAGTCCTATAGGTGCTTCTGGGAAGAAAATATAGGAGCTCTGTGTGATGGGACTAACACACTACAAGTCCTATAGGTGCTTCTGGGAAGAAAAAATAGGAGCTCTGTGTGATGGGACTAACACACTACAAGTCCTATAGGTGCTTCTGGGAAGAAAAAATAGGAACTCTGTGTGATGGGACTAACACACTACAAGTCCTATAGGTGCTTCTGGGAAGAAAATATAGGAGCTCTGTGTGATGGGACTAACACAGTACAAGTCCTATAGGTGCTTCTGGGAAGAAAATATAGGAGCTCTGTGTGATGGGACGAACACACTACAAGTCCTATAGGTGCTTCTGTCACGAAAGAAAATATAGGAGCTCTGTGTGATGGGACTAACACACTACAAGTCCTATTGGTGCTTCTGGGAACAAAATATAGGAGCTCTGTGTGATGGGACTAACACACTACAAGTCCTATAGGTGCTTCTGGGAAGAAAATATAGGAGCTCTGTGTGATGGGACTAACACACTACAAGTCCTATAGGTGCTTCTGGGAAGAAAATATAGGAGCTCTGTGTGATGGGACTAACACACTACAAGTCCTATAGGTGCTTCTGGGAACAAAATATAGGAGCTCTGTGTGTGATGGGACTAACACACTACAAGTAATATAGGTGCTTCTGGGAAGAAAATATAGGAGCTCTGTGTGATGGGACTAACACACTACAAGTCCTATAGGTGCTTCTGGGAAAAAAATATAGGAGCTCTGTGATGGGACTAACACACTACAAGTCCTATAGGTGCTTCTGGGAAGACAATATAGGAGCTCTGTGTGTGGGGACTAACACACTACAAGTCCTCTAGGTGCTTCTGGGAAGAATATAGGAGCTCTGTGTGATGGGACTACACACTACAAGTCCTATAGGGTGCTTCTGGGAAAAAAATATAGCTCTGTGTGAATGGGACTAACACACTACAAGTCCTATAGGTGCTTCTGGGAAGAAAATAGAGCTCTGTGTGATGGCACTAACACACTACTAGTCCTATAGGTGCTTCTGGGAAGAAAATATATAGGAGCTCTGTGTGATGGGACTAACACACTACAAGTCCTATAGGTGCTTCTGGGAAGAAAATATAGCTCTGTGTGATGGGACTAACACACTACAAGTCCTATAGGTGCTTCTGGGAAGAAAATATAGGAGCTCTGTGTGATGGGACTAACACACTACAAGTCCTATAGGTGCTTCTGGGAAGAAAATATAGGAGCTCTGTGTGATGGGACTAACACACTACAAGTCCTATAGGTGCTTCTGGGAAGAAAATATAGGAGCTCTGTGTGATGGGACTAACACACTACAAGTCCTATAGGTGCTTCTGGGAAGAAAATATAGGTGCTCTGTGTGTGTGATGGGACTAACACACTACAAGTCCTATAGGTGCTTCTGGGAAGAAAATATAGGAGCTCTGTGTGATGGGACTAACACACTACAAGTCCTATAGGTGCTTCTGGGAAAAAAATATAGGAGCTCTGTGTGATGGGACTAACACACTACAAGTCCTATAGGTGCTTCTGGGAAGAAAATATAGGAGCTCTGTGTGATGGGACTAACACACTACAAGTCCTATAGGTGCTTCTGGGAAGAAAATATAGCTCTGTGTGATGGGACTAACACACTACAAGTCCTATAGGTGCTTCTGGGAAGAATATATAGGAGCTCTGTGTGATGGGACTAACACACTACAAGTCCTATAGGTGCTTCTGGGAAGAAAATATAGAGCTCTGTGTGATGGGACTAACACACTACAAGTCCTATAGGTGCTTCTGGGAAGAAAATATAGGAGCTCTGTGTGATGGGACTAACACACTACAAGTCCTATAGGTGCTTCTGGGAAGAAAATATAGCTCTGTGTGATGGGACTAACACACTACAAGTCCTATAGGTGCTTCTGGGAAGAAAATATAGGAGCTCTGTGTGATGGGACTAACACACTACAAGTCCTATAGGTGCTTCTGGGAAGAAAATATAGGAGCTCTGTGTGATGGGACTAACACACTACAAGTCCTATAGGTGCTTCTGGGAAAAAATATAGGAGCTCTGTGTGATGGGACTAACACACTACAAGTCCTATAGGTGCTTCTGGGAAGAAAATATAGGAGCTCTGTGGGATGGGACTAACACACTACAAGTCCTATAGGTGCTTCTGGGAAGAAAATATAGGAGCTCTGTGTGATGGGACTAACACACTACAAGTCCTATAGGTGCTTCTGGGAAGAAAATATAGGAGCTCTGTGTGATGGGACTAACACACTACAAGTCCTATAGGTGCTTCTGGGAAGAAAATATAGGAGCTCTGTGTGATGGACTAACACACTACAAGTCCTATAGGTGCTTCTGGGAAGAAAATATAGGAGCTCTGTGTGATGGGACTAACACACTACAAGTCCTATAGGTGCTTCTGGGAAGAAAATATAGCTCTGTGTGATGGGACTAACACACTACAAGTCCTATAGGTGCTTCTGGGAAGAAAATATAGGAGCTCTGTGTGATGGGACTAACACACTACAAGTCCTATAGGTGCTTCTGGGAAGAAAATATAGGAGCTCTGTGTGATGGGGACTAACACACTACAAGTCCTATAGGTGCTTCTGGGAAGAAAATATAGGAGCTCTGTGTGATGGGACTAACACACTACAAGTCCTATAGGTGCTTCTGGGAAGAAAATAGGAGCTCTGTGTGATGGGACTAACACACTACAAGTCCTATAGGTGCTTCTGGGAAGAAAATATAGGAGCTCTGTGTGATGGGACTAACACACTACAAGTCCTATAGGTGCTTCTGGGAAGAAAATATAGCTCTGTGTGATGGGACTAACACACTACAAGTCCTATAGGTGCTTCTGGGAAGAAAATAGAGCTCTGTGTGATGGGACTAACACACTACAAGTCCTATAGGTGCTTCTGGGAAGAAAATATAGGAGCTCTGTGTGATGGGACTAACACACTACAAGTCCTATAGGTGCTTCTGGGAAGAAAATATAGGAGCTCTGTGTGATGGGACTAACACACTACAAGTCCTAGGTGCTTCTGGGAAGAAAATATAGCTCTGTGTGATGGGACTAACACACTACAAGTCCTATAGGTGCTTCTGGGAAGAAAATATAGGAGCTCTGTGTGATGGGACTAACACACTACAAGTCCTATAGGTGCTTCTGGGAAGAAAATATAGGAGCTCTGTGTGATGGGACTAACACACTACAAGTCCTATAGGTGCTTCTGGGAAGAAAATATAGGAGCTCTGTGTGATGGGACTAACACACTACAAGTCCTATAGGTGCTTCTGGGAAGAAAATATAGGAGCTCTGTGTGATGGGACTAACACACTACAAGTCCTATAGGTGCTTCTGGGAAGAAAATATAGGAGCTCTGTGTGATGGGACTAACACACTACAAGTCCTATAGGTGCTTCTGGGAAGAAAATATAGCTCTGTGTGATGGGACTAACACACTACAAGTCCTTTAGGTGCTTCTGGGAAGAAAATATAGCTCTGTGAGATAGGACTAACACACTACAAGTCCTATAGTGCTTCTGGGAAGAAAATATAGGAGCTCTGTGTGATGGGACTAACACACTACAAGTCCTATAGGAGCTTCTGGGAAGAAAATATAGCTCTGTGTGATGGGACTAACACACTACAAGTCCTATAGGTGCTTCTGGGAAGAAAATATAGGAGCTCTGTGTGATGGGACTAACACACTACAAGTAGTATAGGTGCTTCTGGGAAGAAAAAAATATAGCTCTGTGTGATGGGACTAACACACTACAAGTCCTATAGGTGCTTCTGGGAAGAAAATATAGGAGCTCTGTGTGATGGGACTAACACACTACAAGTCCTATAGGTGCTTCTGGGAAGAAAATATAGCTCTGTGTGATGGGACTAACACACTACAAGTCCTATAGGTGCTTCTGGGAAGAAAATAGGAGCTCTGTGTGTGTGATGGGACTAACACACTACAAGTCCTATAGGTGCTTCTGGGAAGAAAATATAGGCTCTGTGTGATGGGACTAACACACTACAAGTCCTATAGGTGCTTCTGGGAAGAAAATATAGGAGCTCTGTGTGATGGGACTAACACACTACAAGTCCTATAGGTGCTTCTGGGAAGAAAATATAGGAGCTCTGTGTGATGGGACTAACACACTACAAGTCCTATAGGTGCTTCTGGGAACCAAATATAGGAGCTCTGTGTGATGGGACTAACACACTACAAGTCCTATAGGTGCTTCTGGGAAGAAAATATAGCTCTGTGTGATAGGACTAACACACTACAAGTCCTATAGGTGCTTCTGGGAAGAAAATATAGGAGCTCTGTGTGATGGGACTAACACACTACAAGTCCTATAGGTGCTTCTGGGAAGAAAATATAGGAGCTCTGTGTGATGGGACTAACACACTACAAGTCCTATAGGTGCTTCTGGGAAGAAAATATAGGAGCTCTGTGTGATGGGACTAACACACTACAAGTCCTATAGGTGCTTCTGGGAACAAAATAGAGCTCTGTGTGATGGGACTAACACACTACAAGTCCTATAGGTGCTTCTTGGAACAAAATATAGGAGCTCTGTGTGATGGGACTAACACACTACAAGTCCTATAGGTGCTTCTGGGAAGAAAATATAGGCGCTCTGTGTGATGGGACAAACACACTACAAGTCCTATAGGTGCTTCTGGGAAGAAAATATAGGAGCTCTGTGTGATGGGACTAACACACTACAAGTCCTATAGGTGCTTCTGGGAAGAAAATATAGGAGCTCTGTGTGATGGGACTAACACACTACCAGTCCTATAGGTGCTTCTGGGAAGAAAATATAGGAGCTGTGTGTGATGGGACTAACACACTACAAGTCCTATAGGTGCTTCTGGGAGGAAAATATAGGAGCTCTGAGTGATGGGACTAACACACTACAAGTCCTATAGGTGCTTCTGGGAAGAAAATATATAGCTCTGTGTGATGGGACTAACACACTACAAGTCCTATAGGTGCTTCTGGGAAGAAAATAGGAGCTCTGTGTGATGGGACTAACACACTACAAGTCCTATAGGTGCTTCTGGGAAGAAAATATAGGAGCTCTGTGTGATGGGACTAACACACTACAAGTCCTATAGGTGCTTCTGGGAAGAAAATATAGGAGCTCTGTGTGATGGGACTAACACACTACAAGTCCTATAGGTGCTTCTGGGAAGAAAATATAGGAGCTCTGTGTGATGGGACTAACACACTACAAGTCCTATAGGTGCTTCTGGGAAGAAAATATAGGAGCTCTGTGTGATGGGACTAAACACACTACAAGTCCTATAGGTGCTTCTGGGAAGAAAATATAGGAGCTCTGTGTGATGGGACTAACACACTACAAGTCCTATAGGTGCTTCTGGGAAGAAAATATAGCTCTGTGTGATGGGACTAACACACTACAAGTCCTATAGGTGCTTCTGGGAAGAAAATATAGGAGCTCTGTGTGATGGGACTAACACACTACAAGTCCTATAGGTGCTTCTGGGAAGAAAATATAGGAGCTCTGTGTGATGGGACTAACACACTACAAGTCCTATAGGTGCTTCTGGGAAGAAAATATAGGAGCTCTGTGTGATGGGACTAACACACTACAAGTCCTATAGGTGCTTCTGGGAAGAAAATATAGCTCTGTGTGATGGGACTAACACACTACAAGTCCTATAGGTGCTTCTGGGAAGAAAATATAGGAGCTCTGTGTGATGGGACTAACACACTACAAGTCCTATAGGTGCTTCTGGGAAGAAAATATAGCTCTGTGTGATGGGACTAACACACTACAAGTCCTATAGGTGCTTCTGGGAACAAAATATAGGAGCTCTGTGTGATGGGACTAACACACTACAAGTCCTATAGGTGCTTCTGGGAAGAAAATATAGGAGCTCTGTGTGATGGGACTAACACACTACAAGTCCTATAGGTGCTTCTGGGAAGAAAATATAGGAGCTCTGTGTGATGGGACTAACACACTACAAGTCCTATAGGTGCTTCTGGGAAGAAAATATAGGAGCTCTGTGTGATGGGACTAACACACTACAAGTCCTATAGGTGCTTCTGGAAAAAATATAGGAGCTCTGTGTGATGGGACTAACACACTACAAGTCCTATAGGTGCTTCTGGGAAGAAAATATAGGAGCTCTGTGTGATGCCCTAGCAGCAGCTAAAAACACACTAACCAGCAGCAGCAATGGACGATATCAATGACAGGTAAATAAATAGCAATGGTTTAGCAAAGTAGAGCAAATCTCTTTCTAAATGAATCTAGCAAAGAGTGACACAGAATCAGCTGCTCTCCTAAAGCCGGAACTCATGTGACCGGCGCCGACGGCGTGGCGGCCTTTTAAATGAGGGGGCGTGTACTAAAGCCCCCTGAGCTGTAATTGGCTACAGGCGTCCTGCCTGTAGCCAATTATGGCTCTCCGAGTTTCTGGCGCTGTGATTGGCCAAGCATGCGGGGTCACAGTGCATGCTTGGCCCAATCATCAGCCAGCAATGCACTGCGCGGCCGCGCCGGCCGCAATGCATTGCGGGGCCGCTCGCATCACACGAATGTGATGCGAGCGGCCAAAATAGTTCTGGGCTCGCCGAGCGAGCGAACACCCGGTGCTCGATGCGAACATGGGTTCGCATCGAGCACCGGGCCCATCCCTAATTAGCAGTATCAAACAGTCTCATGAATGCACTTATTTAGAAAAGAGGTGCAGATTGTATCAAAGTGTGGGTCCATGGGAAGAAGACAGCATGCTTAGAGGGCATTTCCTCATTTTCAAGCCTTTCTAAGGAAGTACAGTTAGAAGACATTACTGAGACATAAGTGTGCATATTCAGACATATATGTATGTGTCCTATGTTTGGGACACTGAGAACTGGATTATGCAGGGGTAAGCACTGATATAAAAAATGCATGAGTCTAGTAGAACTTTGTACTCCATAACTGATAGAGGATGAGCAGTTATTTTGTTTCCCCTCTCTATTTGATCTTTAAAATAGATATATTTTGTACTCTTACCAGTGTTGTGCAAGATTTGGGTGCTATAATAGCTATTGCATAATACAATTTTCATATCTGTCTCTATATTGTTCTCTGACCACTACTCTAAGGGAAAAGTTGTCCAAAAACACGGCCAA
>JAQSEC010004143.1:9276191-9304668 GCA_028564925.1 Lithobates sylvaticus | reverse complement strand
GCACCCATGACAAGGCAGAACCCTAGTACAGCCCAGCCAAACTGATGCCAAAGTTAACCTGCGCAATTAACCCTCAGAACGCCATTACTGTTCTGAGTAAAAAAACGAAATTTCCACGCATATCGCACACTTGTCCAAGTGTGACCACTACATGTATAAATACTAACAAAAATCACCATAAATAAAACAAAATACAGATACATAAACGTGCAAAGGTGCAGATGAAAGTGACTAACGTCAATAAATACAAAAAAAGTCACAACATAGGAACAGATAAATGGTATATAGAACTGCATCACATTTTTAAATTATGAAAGGTGCAAATGGTGCAACTGCAACACAGTCCGACAGTAATACAGTCTTCCAACCGAGAGAAAGTGCAAAGTGCAGACCATAAGGTACAAAAATGACATCAGCTGGTGGCGTGGTGACTTTAAATGAATCTTCGGTGTAAGTGACACCCGTAGGTGTACTAACTAATTACTTTAGTGCTGCAAGGTAAGCAGAATTCAAAGAAAAACAGTGGGGTCACTCTGGGGCAGGAAGGGGATCTCCTATTCGTTCCTCCTGGGGGGTTTTCCAATGTATGTGGCGCCTGGGTGGTAAAGCTTTTATCCAGGGCTAGGTGGACAGGGAGATAACTGCTCCAGATGTATCAAACCAAGATAGGATACAGAAATATGGAAGAGGCTCTCTAGTGTAGTATGTTTTAAAACTGGGTAGGTTTATTCAACATAAAGCAAAACATTGGGTACTCACATTTAAAATAAAACAGTGTGCAGTGTATTCAAACGGGCAGCGAGCTTTCGCCGTGAACGTCACTTTCGGTGTCCTATATCCAACACGTATAGGACACCGGAAGTGACGTTCATGGCCGAGCCAGAGTCTTGTAGAGTGGGAGAATTATCGTTTTATCCCTGGAGTTAATCCCCTTTTTAACGCATGCCAATATTCTGTTGGCTTTGCTTGCAGCAGCTTGGCATTGCATGCTATTGCTGAGCCTGTCATCTACTAGGACCCCCCAGGTCCTTTTCCATCATAGATTCCTCCAGAAGTTCTCCCCCCAGTGTATAGATTGCATTAATATTTTTGCCACCCAAATGCATTATTTAAAATTTTTCCACATTAAACCTCAATTGGCATGTTGTTGCCCACCCCATCAATTTGTTCAGTTCTTCTTGAAAGGTTTCCACATCCTGCAGAGAAGTTATTGCCCTGCTAAGCTTAGTGCCGTCCGCAAATACAGAGATTGATCTGTTTATCCCACCCTCCAGGTCATTTATGAATAAATTAAATAGGATTGGTCCCAGGACAGAACCCTGGGGGACCCCACTTTCCACCCCTGCCCATTCCAAATACTCCCCATTTAGCACTACCCTCTGAACTCGCCCCTATAGCCAGTTTTCAATCCATGTACTCACCCTATGGTCCATGCCAACTGACCTTATTTTGTACAGTAAACGTTTATGGGGAACTGTGTCAAATGCTTCCGCAAAATCCAGATACATCACGTCTATGGGCCTTCCTTTATCTAAACAGCTCACCTCCTCATAGAAGGTTAATAGATTGGTTTGGCAAGAACGATTCTTCATGAATCCATGCTGATTACTGTTAATGATACAGTTTTCATTACTAAAATCTTGTATATAGTCCCTTATCAACCCCTCTAAGACCTTGCATACAATTGATGTTAGACTAACTGGTCTGTAATTCCCAGAGATGTATCTCAGCCTTTTTTTAAATATTGGTGCTACATTGGCTTTTCTCCAATCAGCTGGTGCCATTCCAGTCAGTAGACTGTTTGTAAAAATTAGGAACAATGGTCTGGCAATTACTGATCCCGGTGACTTATTAATGTTAAGATGGTTCTCATCCAAGATTTTACAATACATGGCTTCATCCATTGGCCCCCTCAATGTGGCAAAGTCAAAGTTTAGCAGAGAAACAGCCCCAAAGCTTAATGTTTCCACCTCCGTGCTTGACTGTAGGGATGGTGTTCTTAGGGTTATAGTCAGCATTTTTCTTCCTCCAAACAGGGCAAGTCCCCCTCCTCAAGAAGGCACATGTACAGTCATGCAAATGAACATCTAAATGATTCAGAGAAGGATTGGGAGAAAGTGCTTTGGTCAGATGAGACCAAAATTGAGCTCTTTGGCATTAACTTGACTTGCCGTGTTTGGAGGAAGAAAAATGCTGACAATGACCCCAAGAACACCATCCCTACATTTAAGCACGGAGGTGGAAACATGATGCTTTGGGGCTGTTTCTCTGCTAAAGGTAGAGGCTGACATTGCTGCATTGAGGGGACAATGGACGGGGCCATGTATTGTAAAATCTTGGATGAGAACCTTCTTCCCTCAGCCAGAACATTGAAGATGGGTCGTGGATGGGTCTTCCAGCATGAAAATTATCCAAAACATACCGCCAAGGCAACAAAGGAGTGGCTCAAGAAGAAGCACATTAAGGTCATGGAGTGGCCTGACCAGTCTTCAGACCTTAATCCTATAGAAAATTTATGGAGGGAGATGAAACTTCGAGCTGCCAAGAAACAGCCAAGAAACCTTAAGGATTTAATGAAGATCTATAAAGAAGAGTGGACCAAAATCCCTCCTGAGATGAGTGTGAACCTGGTAACCAACTATAAGAATCTTACCTCTGTCCTTGCCAACAAGGGTTTCTCCATCAAGTACTAAGTCATGTTTTGCTTGGGGATCAAATACTTATTTTACTCACTTTACTGCAACTTAATTTATTGCATTTGTTTTATGTGTTTTTTGTTGTTTTTTTGGTTGATATTCTGTCTCTATCATTCAAAGTACACCTATGATAAAAATTATAGACCCATCATTTTGTTGTAAGTGTGCAAACGTACAAAATCTGCAGGGGGGGTCAAATAATTTTCCCCACTGTATAAGACAAAAAAGATATATCCCATAATGAACATTAGGATGGACAAAAGGGAGGGAAAAAGTGGTGGGGTAGGGGGAGGGGGCAGGGGCTCGTGTTCCTGGGGTCCTAGGTAGAAGTGGTAGTGCCACCTAGAATTATACACCTATCTACAGTGCATCCGGAAAGTATTCACAGCACTTCACTTTTTCTACATTTTGTTATGTTATAGCCTTATTCCAAAATTGATTCAATTCATTATTTTCCTCACAATTCTACAAACAATACCCCATAATGACAAAGTGAAAAAAGTTTGTTTGAAATCTTTGCAAATTTATTAAAAATAAAAAACAAAAACATCACATGTATATAAGTATTCACATTTGCCATGACACCCACAATTGAGGTCAGGTGCATCCTGTTTCCACTGAACATCCCTGAGATGTTTCTACAACTTGATTGGAGGCACACACCTGTCTATATAAGGCCCCACAGTTAACAGAGCATGTCAGAGCACAAACCAAGCCATGAAGTCCAATGAATTGCTTGTAGACCTCCGAATCAGGATTGTATCAAGGCACAGATCTGGGGAATGGTACAGAAAAATTTCTGCAGCATTGAAGGTCTCAATGAGCACAGTGGCCTCCATCATCCATAAATGGACAATGACCTTAGTCAGGGAGGTGATCAAGAACCTGATGGTCACTCTGACAGAGTTCCAGCATTTCTCTGTGGATAGAGAAGAACCTTCCAGAAGAACCACCATCTCTTCAGCACTCCATCAATCAGGCCTGTATGGTAGAGTGGCCAGGTGGAAGCCACTCCTCAGTAAAAGGCACATGACAGCACGCTTGGTATTTGTCAAAAGGCACTGAAGGACTCTCAAACAATGAGAAACAAAATTCTTTGATCCGATGAAACAAAGATTTAACCCTTTGGCCTGAATGGCAAGCATCATGTCTGGAGGAAACCAGGCACCGCTCATTACCTGTCCAATACCATCCCTACAGTAAAGCATGGTGGTGGCAGCATCATGCTGTGGAGATGTGTTTCAGCAGCAGGAACTGGGAGACTATTCAGGATCTAGGGAAAGATGAATTCAGCAATGTACAGAGATATCTTGATGAAAACCTGCTCCAGAGCGCTCTGGACCTCAAACTGGGGTGAAGGTTTATCTTCCAACAGGACAATGACCCTAAGCACAAAGCCAAGATAACAAAAGAGTGGCTATGGGACAACTCTGTGAAAGTCCTTGAATGGCCCAGCCAGAGCCCAGACTTGAACATCTCTGGAGAGATCTGAAAATGGCTGTGGACCGACGTTCCCCATCCAACCTGATAGAGCTTGAGAGGTCCTACAAAGAAGAATTGGAGAAACTGACCAAAAATAGATGTGCCATGCTTGTAGCATCATACTCAAAAAGACTTGAGACTGTAATTGGTGCCAAAGATGTTTCAACAAAGTATTGAGCAAAGGCTGTGAATACTTCTGTACATGGGATTTTTTTTTTCGATTTTTTTTTTTTTTAATAAATTTGCAAAGATTTCAAACAAACTTTTTTCACATTTTCATTATGGGGTGTTGTTTGTAGAACTTTGAGGAAAATTGTTAAATTAAATCCATTTTGGAATAAGGCTGTAACATAACAAAATGTTGAAAAAGTGAAGCGCTGTGAATACTTTCTGGGTGTCCTGTATATTATGTTACGGGTCAAGTAGTGTGGTATCAAAAGATGCAGGGAGGAATTTGTCTAACCAAGGCTGCCAGAATTGGGTATATTTAGGGATTCAGTCAAGGATTCAGTCAAGTAGGGTGGACTCAGTTTTACCATGTATAATATCACAGGTGACCCCATTTCTAACCACAGTTAGGCTAAGGGTTGTGGTTTTCCAGGCAGCTGCCACCATCTGCTTTAATGCTGTAACATCCAAAAGGCGTATGTTGAGTATTGCTACATTGGGGTCTAGAGTGATGGTTTTGCCCAATGCGGTGCAGAATAGGTTGAAAATCTTTGCCCAAAATTTAAGAACCACCAGGCACGCTCACCATACCACATGTAGATGCATTCCAGATTCCCAGGGCCCCAAAAGTTATTATAGGTATTTATATAGCTTTGACAATTTATGAGGTGCTTTATATATTGTACATTCACATCAGTCCCTGCCCTTGAGCAGCTTACAATCTAGGGTTCCTATCCCACATACATACTGTACATACACATACTAAAGCCAATTTACCTACCAGCATGTCTTCAGAATGTGGGAGGAAACTGGAGTACCTGGAAGAAACCCATATAAGCACAGGGAGAAAATGCAAACTCCATGCAGATAGTTGGGGCAGCTCTTACATGAGAGAGCAAGTGATGTTCCTCTATCAAGATGGCCACCGCCACACAGAAACACAATGTAAAACATAACATTATGAGTCAGTGATAGGGAACGGTTGGCTGTAACAAAGGGGTGGGGATGCTGGTGACGTGGTTGATCCTATATTGCCACATGGCCATATTTGGACATTGTCATTGACCAAACATGGCCATGTGCCTATATTAGGACAATGATGTCACCAGCATCCCCACTCCTTTGTTACATGCAGGGTGGGGAATTCCATGGTTGAAGCTTCTTCGGCCAGTAGTCTGCTATCATGTTACAGTTTCCCTTGGATTTGGGCAGAACTCAGTTCAGCTGGAACCTTATTTAATGCTCATTGGGGAGTAGTTGCTAGTTTAGCAGCTATTCCCTAATACTATTTATTTCTTCTTTATTGATGATAGTATAACAGGTTTGAAAGTGTGCCTGTGTTATTTACAGTTTTCATAACGCTGAGCTACCTGTAATATATATTTTATCATTTTATTGTGGTTACTGATGACTAAGGCCTCATGCACACTTGATGGTTTTACAGCTGCTCCTAGGGGCGTCTGGTGTTTTTTTTCCTGCCTCTAAACGCCCCTCCATGTTAGCCTATGTGTTCATGCACACACAGGCTTTTAGCAGCGTTTTGTACTTCAGCATTAGGGATGAGCCGAACACCCCCGGGTTCGGTTCGCACCAGAACCTTCGAACGGACCGAAAGTTTGCGCGAATTTTCGAACCCTATACGTTATAATGGACGCGAACGTTCGAAATCAAAAGTGCTAATTACAACGGCCAATATGCATGTTAATGTCATAAAACAGGTTTGGGGACCGGGGTCCTGCCCCGGGGGACATATATCAATGCAAAAAGAACTTTTAAAAACTAACGTTTTTTCGGGAGCAGTCATTTTAATGATGCATAAAGTGAAAAAAAAAAAGTGAAATTTTCCTTTAAATATGGTACCTGGGGGGTGTCTAAAGTATGCCTGTGAAGTGGCATGTGTTTCCCGTGTTTAGAACTGTCCTTGCACAAAATGACATTTGTAAAGGAAAAAAAGAAGCCATTTAAAACCACTTGCGGCTTTAGGTTTGTTCTTAAGTAGAATCTGAACAGGTACATTATGAAGTGTAGCTCCATCCCATAAAAATCTATTTTTAATCTTTTTGGAGAACATAGGGAGGGGTTATCACCCCTGTAACATTTGCTGTCTTTGCACATCTGTTCAGAACATGTCACCTCACTTTCCGTCCCAATGACAAATGTTTTTGGAAAAGTGGGGTTTTAATTGAAACAAGGATTGGTGATAAAGTATCAGTAGAGAGGAGATACCTTTTTCCCAAATTAAATCTAACAGGATAGAATTTCCCTTCCTAGGGGTAGATTTCCTCTCACTTCCTGTTTTCTCTTTCCATTTGCAAGTAGGAGTCGTTTTGTAAGTTGGATGTTTGAAAGTAGGGGCCTGGCGTATATACTCTGCAGAAATTTGCCCTATTAGATGTTGGTGTAGCCACAAGACTGGTGGGCACAGGAATGGGCCCTGCTGTGAGTTAATAGATCAAGATTTGTAATTGCATGCACCTGTTGAACAGGGCAGAAAAATTGGGGGTGGTGGTGGTGGTGGACGGTGTTGCCACAAGACTGTAAGCTCTCACAGTTACTCTTGGTGGGCGCAGGAATGGGCCCTGCTGTGAGTTATTAGATCAAGATTTGTAATTGCAAGCACCTGATGAACAGGGCAGAAAAATTGGGCCTTTGGCGGTGGTGGTGGACGGTGTTGCCACAAGACTGTAGGCCCTCATAGTTACTCTTGGTGGGCGCAGGAATGGGCCCTGCTGTGAACTATTAGATCAAGATTTGTAATTACCCGCCCCTGTTAAACAGGGGCTGAAAAATTGTGCCTTAGGCGCTGGTGCCACAACACTGCAACCCCTCACAGATACTGTACTTGGAGCACAGCAGTCACACGTGTTGCGAAGCATTTTTTAAAAAAATTGTAAGTACACGCCCCTGTTAAACAGGGGCTGAAAAATTGTGCCTTAGGCACTGGTGCCACAACACTGCAACCCCTCACAGATACTGTACTTGGAGCACAGCAGTCACACGTGTTGCGAAGCATTTTTTTAAAAAATTGTAAGTACACGCCCCTGTTAAACAGGGGCTGAAAAATTGTGCCTTAGGCACTGGTGCTGGTGCCACAACACTGCAACCCCTCACAGATACTGTACTTGGAGCACAGCAGTCACACGTGTTGCGAAGCATTTTTTTTAAAAAAATTGTAAGTACACGCCCCTGTTAAACAGGGGCTGAAAAATTGTGCCTTAGGCACTGGTGCCACAACACTGCAACCCCTCACAGATACTGTACTTGGAGCACAGGAGTCACACGTGTTGCAAAGCATTTGTTTAAAAAATTGTAAGTACACGCCCCTGTTAAACAGGGGCTGAAAAATTGTGCCTTAGGCACTGGTGCCACAACACTGCAACCCCTCACAGATACTGTACTTGGAGCACAGCAGTCACACGTGTTGCGAAGCATTTTTTTATAAAAATTGTATGTACACGCCCCTGTTAAACAGGGGCTGAAAAATTGTGCCTTAGGCACTGGTGTGGTGGCATGGATCATTGAGGAGGAGGAAGAGGATAGTCAGTGAACATAAGAGGACAGTCACTCAGCATCAGCATAGGCAGTCTTGAAGGGATGTGACATTATAAATTATTCCGTTATATCCGCTTCAGGTGCCTGGTAGCTGGTGGTGATCCAAGACTGATTCATTTTGATGAAGGTCAGTCGATCAACCGAGGCGGTGGACAGGCGCACCCTATGATCGGTGACAAATCCTCCAGCAGCACTGAATGTGCGTTCGGAAAGAACGCTGGAGGCAGGACAGGCCAGTAGCTCAATTGCATACTGTGCAAGCTCTGGCCAGTGATCCATCCTCAGGACCCAGTAAGCCAGAGGATTTTCGGTGGGAAAGGTGTCCAAGTCTGACCTTGCCCCAAGGTATTCCTGCACCATGTATATCAGACGCTGGCGATGGTTGCTGGAACCGATCATACCTTGGGGCTGCGGACTAAAAAATTGTCTGAACGCATCGGTCAGACGTCCACCTTCCCCACCGCTCCTTCTGCTACTGACCGAAGCCTCAGCAACGCGTCGCCCAGGACCAGGAGTTTGTAACCTCCCAGTTTCTGGGAACGCGTTGCACAGACCTTTCTGCAAGGCCTCCCTGAGATGTCTCATCCTCTGCTCCCTCTGCGACGGCAAGATAAGGTCCGCAACCTTACCCTTGTACCGTGGATCAAGGAGAGTGGCCAGCCAGTAATGGTCCCTCTCCTTGATCCGAAGAACACGAGGATCCTTCCGCAGGCTTTGCAGGATCAGGGAGGCCATGCAGCGTAGGTTAGCTGAGGCATTCGGTCCGGAGTCTTCTGGGTCACTGAGGATGACATGATCGCCAGCCACCTCCTCCCAGCCACGTACAAGTCCACTGGTTTGTTGGGACTGTACATCATCCCTAAAAGACTGCTGCTGCTGATGCTGAGTGCCAGGCTCCACCTCCATGCTCACACAATCCTCCTCCTCCTCCTCCTCCTCCTCCTCATCCTCTTCCTGTGTGATGGGTGGGACAGAAGGAACACTGTCCGGATAAAGGGGGCCTTGAGAGGCAAGGAAGTCCTCCTCTTCCTGCCTCTGTTCTGCCTCAAGTGCCCTGTCCATTATCCCACGCAGCGTATGTTCCAACAGGTGGACAAGAGGGACAGTGTCACTGATGCATGCACTGTCACTGCTCACCATCCTCGTGGCCTCCTCAAATGGTGAGAGGACAGGGCATGCATCCCTGATCATGCTCCACTGACGTGGGGAAAAAAAACCAAGCTCCCCTGACCCTGTCCTGGTGCCGTAGTCGCAAAGGTACTCATTGATGGCCCTCTGCTGCGTGTGCAGTCGCTGCAGCATGGCCAACGTTGAGTTCCACCTGGTGGGCATGTCACATATTAGGCGGTTCTTGGGCAGGTTCAGCTCCTTTTGCAGCTCAGTCAGCCGAGCACTGGCATTATAAGATCGGCGGAAATGCACACAGACTTTCCTGGCCTGCCTCAGGACATCCTGTAAGCCTGGGAACCTGCCCAAGAATCGCTGCACCACCAGGTTGAGGACGTGAGCCATGCAGGGCACATGGGTGAGCTGCCCCTGTCGCAGGGCGGAGAGGAGGTTGGTGCCATTGTCAGAAACGACCATTCCTGGCTTAAGCTGACGTGGCGTCAACCACCTCTCGGCCTGCCCCTGCAGAGCTGCCAGAACCTCTGGCCCAGTGTGGCTCCTGTCCCCCAAACACACCAGCGCAAGCACGGCATGGCATCTTTTTGCCTGCGTACTTGCGTAGCCCCTTGTATGCCTACGGAGCACCGCTGGTTCCAAGGACAGAGCACTGGAGGAAGAAGAAGAGGAGGGGGTGGAGGAGAGAGGTGTGTCACAACCAGTAGCAGTAGTAGCGTTTTGGAGGCGTGGTGGCGGAACAACCTCCAACACTACTGCACCTTGTCCTGCATCCCTCCCAGCTGCCAATAGAGTGACCCAATGGGCTGTGAAAGAAAGGTACCGTCCCTGTCCATGCCTGCTGGACCATGAGTCAGCGGTAATATGCACCTTACCGCTGACCGCCCTGTCCAGCGAGGCATGGACATTGCCTTCCACATGCCGGTAGAGAGACGGAATCGCCTTCCGTGAGAAAAAGTGGCGTTTGGGAACCTGCCACTGAGGAACCGCACATTGAACAAACTCACGGAAGGGGGCCGAGTCTACCAACTGAAAAGGCAGCAGTTGAAGTGCTAGCAATTTAGCCAAGCTAGCATTCAACCGCTGGGCATGTGGATGGCTGGGAGTGTACTTCTTTCTACGGTCCAGCAGCTGGGGCAGGGAAATTTGCCTGCTGCAATCGGACGTCGGTGTACTGCAAGTACTTGGTTGTGACACACCTAATTCTACACCTTCAGTCCTCTCAGAGCAGCTTTCAGAGAGGACTGAAGGTGTAGTGGGGATGGAGATCCCAGCTGATGAGGAGCAAGGAGAGGTCCGCTTAGTTCTTTGGTGTGGGTCTTTTATGTGTGCCTGCCAACGAGCTGCATGGCAGGTCGACATATGTCTGGTCATGCTTGTGGTGCCCAAGCGGCTGATGTTTTGGCCACGCGAGATACGCTTGAGACAAATATTGCAAATAGCAGTGGTGCGATCTGATGCACTCGTCTCAAAAAAGGCCCACACCAAAGAACTTTTCTGATAACGTGCCGAGGCAGCGCCCTGCACAGGCGGAGCTCTGCGGTGTTGTACAGTTGCTGTGCTGGCCTCTAGCTGGCCTCCAGGGGGCATCCTGCCTCGTTGGACATGTGACGCCGCATCCTCCTCCTCCTCGTCCTCCTCCTCATCCTCTCTCCCTTCAGGCACCCACGTGGAGTCAGTGACCTCATCATCCCCTCCCTCTTCACCACTAGAGCAAACCTGGCAGTAAGCTGCAGCTGGTGGAACAGTACTGCCAGATTCCTCAAGCTGGGTACCATCATCCGAGCCTTCGAATCGTTGGGCATCCTCCTGGAGCATGTACCCAACACTGTGCTCAAAGAGTTCGGGGGACTCCTCAGGAGGACATGGTGGGTCTAGGGAAGGGGTGGCTGATGATGCCATTGAGTACGCGTTGGCAGCTGCTCTGCCAGTACCCTGAGCCTGGGTGAGAGAGGATGAGGAGGATGAGGAGGGCTTGGTCATCCATTCTACCAAGCCATCAGCATGATGCGGCTCCACATGTCCAGCTGCCGAAAACAAAGACGCGCGTGTCCCATGGCCACGTGCTGATGACGATGCACGACCACGTCCACGGCCACGGCCACGTCCACTAGAAACAGAGCCTGCCTGCCCTGTGTTCTTGGCTCTGCACGCTCTGCCTCCCCTTGGCGGTCTTCCAGCCATTGTAGTCGGTAGTCCTGTGGGTGCTGCTGAGAAGAAAATATAGGAGCTCTGTGTGATGCCACTAACACACTAGAAGTCCTATGGGTGCTTCTGCAAAGAAAATATAGGAGCTCTGTGTGATGCCACTAACACACTAGAAGTCCTGTGGGTGCTGCTGAGAAGAAAATATAGGAGCTCTGTGTGATGCCACTAACACACTAGAAGTCCTGTGGGTGCTGCTGAGAAGAAAATATAGGAGCTCTGTGTGATGCCACTAACACACTAGAAGTCCTATGGGTGCTTCTGAGAAGAAAATATAGGAGCTCTGTGTGATGCCACTAACACACTAGAAGTCCTATGGGTGCTTCTGCAAAGAAAATAGAGGAGCTCTGTGTGATGCCACTAACACACTAGAAGTCCTGTGGGTGCTGCTGAGAAGAAAATATAGGAGCTCTGTGTGATGCCACTAACACACTAGAAGTCCTATGGGTGCTTCTGCAAAGAAAATAGAGGAGCTCTGTGTGATGCCACTAACACACTAGAAGTCCTGTGGGTGCTGCTGAGAAGAAAATATAGGAGCTCTGTGTGATGCCACTAACACACTAGAAGTCCTATGGGTGCTTCTGCAAAGAAAATAGAGGAGCTCTGTGTGATGCCACTAACACACTAGAAGTCCTGTGGGTGCTGCTGAGAAGAAAATATAGGAGCTCTGTGTGAAGCCACTAACACACTAGAAGTCCTATGGGTGCTTCTGCAAAGAAAATAGAGGAGCTCTGTGTGATGCCACTAACACACTAGAAGTCCTGTGGGTGCTGCTAAGAAGAAAATATAGGAGCTCTGTGTGATGCCACTAACACACTAGAAGTCCTATGGGTGCTTCTGCAAAGAAAATAGAGGATCTCTGTGTGATGGGACTAACACACTTCAAGTCCTATAGGTGCTTCTGGGAAAAAAATATAGCTCTGTGTGATGGGACTAACACACTTCAAGTCCTATAGGTGCTTCTGGGAACAAAATATAGGATCTCTGTGTGATGGGACTAACACACTTCAAGTCCTATAGGTGCTTCTGGGAACAAAATATAGGATATCTGTGTGATGGGACTAACACACTTCAAGTCCTATAGGTGCTTCTGGGAACAAAATATAGGTCTGTGTGATGGGACTAACACACTTCAAGTCCTATAGGTGCTTCTGGGAACAAAATATAGGATCTCTGTGTGATGGGACTAACACACTTCAAGTCATATGGGTGCTTCTGGGAAGAAAATATAGGTCTGTGTGATGGGACTAACACACTTCAAGTCCTATAGGTGCTTCTGGGAAACAAAATATAGGTCTGTGTGATGGGACTAACACACTTCAAGTCCTATAGGTGCTTCTGGGAACAAAATATAGGATCTCTGTGTGATGGGACTAACACACTTCAAATCCTATGGGTGCTTCTGGGAAGAAAATATAGGTCTGTGTGATGGGACTAACACACTTCAAGTCCTATAGGTGCTTCTGGGAACAAAATATAGGTCTGTGTGATGGGACTAACACACATCAAGTCCTATAGGTGCTTCTGGGAACAAAATATAGGATCTCTGTGTGATGGGACTAACACACTTCAAGTCCTATGGGTGCTTCTGGGAAGAAAATATAGGTCTGTGTGATGGGACTAACACACTTCAAGTCCTATAGGTGCTTCTGGGAACAAAATATAGCTCTGTGTGATGGGACTAACACACTTCAAGTCCTATAGGTGCTTCTGGGAACAAAATATAGGATCTCTGTGTGATGGGACTAACACACTTCAAGTCCTATGGGTGCTTCTGGGAAGAAAATATAGGTCTGTTTGATGGGACTAACACACTTCAAGTCCTATAGGTGCTTCTGGGAACAAAATATAGGATCTCTGTGTGATGGGACTAACACACTTCAAGTCCTATAGGTGCTTCTGGGAACAAAAATATAGCTCTGTGTGATGGGACTAACACACTACAAGTCCTATGGGTGCTTCTGGGAAGAAAATATAGGTCTGTGTGATGGGACTAACACACTTCAAGTCCTATAGGTGCTTCTGGGAACAAAATATATGATCTCTGTGTGATGGGACTAACACACTTCAAGTCCTATAGGTGCTTCTGGGAACAAAATATAGGTCTGTGTGATGGGACTAACACACTTCAAGTCCTATAGGTGCTTCTGGGAACAAAATATAGGATCTCTGTGTGATGGGACTAACACACTTCAAGTCCTATGGGTGCTTCTGGGAAGAAAATATAGGTCTGTGTGATGGGACTAACACACTTCAAGTCCTATAGGTGCTTCTGGGAACAAAATATAGGATCTCTGTGTGATGGGACTAACACACTTCAAGTCCTATAGGTGCTTCTGGGAACAAAATATAGCTCTGTGTGATGGGACTAACACACTACAAGTCCTATGGGTGCTTCTGGGAAGAAAATATAGGTCTGTGTGATGGGACTAACACACTTCAAGTCCTATAGGTGCTTCTGGGAATAAAATATAGCTCTGTGTGATGGGACTAACACACTTCAAGTCCTATAGGTGCTTCTGGGAACAAAATATAGCTCTGTGTGATGGGACTAACACACTTCAAGTCCTATAGGTGCTTCTGGGAACAAAATATAGGATCTCTGTGTGATGGGACTAACACACTTCAAGTCCTATAGGTGCTTCTGCGAAGAAAATATAGCTCTGTGTGATGGGACTAACACACTTCAAGTCCTATAGGTGCTTCTGGGAACAAAATATAGGATCTCTGTGTGATGGGACTAACACACTTCAAGTCCTATAGGTGCTTCTGGGAAGAAAATATAGCTCTGTGTGATGGGACTAACACACTTCAAGTCCTATAGGTGCTTCTGGGAACAAAATATAGGATCTCTGTGTGATGGGACTAACACACTTCAAGTCCTATAGGTGCTTCTGGGAAGAAAATATAGCTCTGTGTGATGGGACTAACACACTTCAAGTCCTATAGGTGCTTCTGGGAACAAAATATATGATCTCTGTGTGATGGGACTAACACACTTCAAGTCCTATAGGTGCTTCTGGGAAGAAAATATAGCTCTGTGTGATGGGACTAACACACTTCAAGTCCTATAGGTGCTTCTGGGAACAAAATATATGATCTCTGTGTGATGGGACTAACACACTTCAAGTCCTATAGGTGCTTCTGGGAAGAAAATATAGCTCTGTGTGATGGGACTAACACACTTCAAGTCCTATAGGTGCTTCTGGGAACAAAATATATGATCTCTGTGTGATGGGACTAACACACTACAAGTCCTATAGGTGCTTCTGGGAAGAAAATATAGCTCTGTGTGATGGGACTAACACACTTCAAGTCCTATAGGTGCTTCTGGGAACAAAATATAGGAGCTCTGTTTGCTGCCAGTGCCTGCCTGCCACGAACACACTACAAGTCCTATAGGTGCTTCTGGGAACAAAATATAGGAGCTCTGTTTGCTGCCAGTGCCTGCCTGCCACGAACACACTACAAGTCCTATAGGTGCTTCTGGGAACAAAATATAGGAGCTCTGTTTGCTGCCACTGCCTGCCTGCCACGAACACACTACAAGTCCTATAGGTGCTTCTGGGAACAAAATATAGGAGCTCTGTTTGCTGCCACTGCCTGCCTGCCACGAACACACTACAAGTCCTATAGGTGCCTCTGGGAACAAAATATAGGAGCTCTGTTTGCTGCCACTGCCTGCCAGTGCCTGCCTGCCACGAACACACTACAAGCCCCTCTTTCTAAATGAATCTTTCTAAATGAATCTATCTAATTAAATCTCTCTAACTAAATCTCTCTAACTAAATCTAGCAGAGTGACACAGAACGATCCTGCTCTCTCTACGCCGGAACAGCATGTGACCGGCGCCGACGGCGTGGCGGCCTTTTATAAGAGGGGGCGTGTACTAAAGCCCCTGAGCTGTAATTGGCTACAGGCGTCCTGCCTGTAGCCAATTATGGCTCTTCGAGTTTCCGGCGCTGTGATTGGCCAAGCATGCGGGGTCACAGTGCATGCTTGGCCAATCATCAGCCAGCAATGCACTGCGCCGGCCGCGCCGGCCGCAATGCATTGCGGGGCCGCTCGCATCACACGAACATGATGCGAGCGGAAAAAATAGTTCTGGGCTCGCCGAGCGAGCGAACACCCGGTGCTCGATGTGACCAATAGTGTAAAAGCATTCTCTTACGTTTTCCATTGTTGATGTTTTGGTCATATCCCATGGGGCTGAAATACTCGAAGATGAAGACAGTCACAGCAACAACAGACAGACACATGACAAACATCATCATCCAGACGGCAGGACTGTATGGCTCTAGGGAAAAAATAAAAGGCTTTGTTATATGGAGCTCACCACTATATATATTGACAATGTAAAACCTATAATCATGATCATAGAGAACAATGTTACCCCAACTGGGACTTTACAGGCAGACTAAAGGAGTAGTGAGGACGTATAACAAAAGTATAATAAAAAAATTACAAAAACTTTATTTGTTTGTTGTACAATTGTAAAATGTGACCATGTGGTCAATTATTACCCATATCAGTAAAAGCAAACAACATGATGACACACAGAATAAAAAGCAGATCGCACCCTCTAACTCAAAGGTACTGGAGCACCAGGCTGGCCAATGTGAAGTATAAGGCCCAATCCTTAGAGGGGTTCACAGGGCAACCCAACGTGTTTCGGAGATATGTTTTTTCCTTATTCAGGGTAAGAAAAGGGTGCAAAAGTCTACAATATAATAGTACAATGGTAAGGTATACAGTCATTAAAAAAAAAGTTTTAATTACTGTATACCTTATGCCGCGTACACACGGTCGGAATTTCCGATGGAAACAGTCCGATGGGAGCTTTTCAACGGATTTTCCGTCTGAATTTCCGACGGACTTTGAATTGAGAAACTGTTCTCAATTTTTCCGACGGAAAACCTTTCTATCGGATTTTCCAATCATGTGTATGCAATGTTTTATGCCGCTGTGTTACAGACCGTCGGAATTTGGTGTGACCGTGTGTAGGCAAGACAGTTTGAGCGAAATTCCGTCGGAATTCCGATGGGAAAACCATCAGAGCTTTTTCCGACGAGAATTCCGACCGTGTTAGACTTTTGCACCCTTTTCTCCCAATTGAAGAAGGAAAAAACATATCTCCGAAATGCATTTGGGTTGCCCAGTGAACCCCTCTAAGGATTGGGCCTTATACTTCACATTGATCATTATGAAACCCAAACAAATACTTACAGAATATCCTTATATTTGTTTGCTTGCCTGGAATTTCCAATGTAAATGTTTAAGGGCTCTAGCTTGAGATGAGTTTAACTGGTGAGATCTCAGAAAGTGATGCAAGTAGGATGGATGATGTCAACAAAGGTGGAATAAGAAGACATAATAATTGTCACAGGAACAGCATAATGTAGGTGATCCACAAGTTCCTGAGAGATTTTGGATATGCCAAACCAAGTGCACCTTCTGTCACTAAATTTCATCACCTGGTCCCCGCTGCCACAATATAAGCAAAAGGGCAGGGTGTCTGGTTGATGTCATTGACCATATAAGGACATGATCATATAGGGTCAATAACATTACAAGGCTCCGAGTAACTGTAAGAAAATTTACAGCTGGCATAGATTTCTAATTTGTCCAGGACTGGTCTGCCCAAAAAACTCAGCCCAAGAGCTGACTGTTTAAAGCTTAAACAAGTCTTCAAAAATGCAATATTTCATTGCGTGATCTGCAAGTAACTCTTGCAACAGCTGGTGTTCTGTGTATACATCTTCAATTAGAAACAGATTGTACCAATTTACCTGCCTAGAAAGTTTACTAGGAACAAAAAAAATAACTCTGTCCAAAAAGAACAGAAGACTACCATTTGCAATTAATATAGGCAACGACCAGGATGTTGGGAACAATGTGCTGTAGAATGATGGATCAAAGATAAAGTTGTTTGGTCACAGTAACACTGAACATGTTAGGTGCAAACTAAAGACAGCATTTCAGGAGAAAAACCTTATACTAACTGTGAAGCATGGCGGTGGAAATGTTATAGTTTGGGTCACTTTGCTGCTTTAGGTTCTGGGCAGCTTGCAGTCATCAAGTTAACTTTGAATTCTGCATTATTTCAAAGTATACTTAATGACAATGTGTGGCCATCTGTCTGCAGGGCCAGATTAAGAGCATCATGGGCCTGGTGCTAAGGATTTTGGTGGGCCTTTTTATGAAAATAAATAAAATGAAAACATTTTTTGTTCAATTAAATTAAAGAGAGAGAGTGGGAAAGAGAGAGAGGGGGGGGGGGGTGATAGTGAGATGGGGGTTGAAAGAGAGGGGATGAGAGGGGGGGGAAAGAGAGAGAGAAATGGGATGAATGAGAGAGAGAGGGGGCGAGAGAGAGGGGGCGAGAGAGAGGGGGCGAGAAAAAGGGGAATAGAGAGAGGGTGAAAGAGAGAGAGGGTGGTAGGAAAGAGGGGGTTGAAGGGGGCGAGAGAGAGAATGGGGGATGAAGGGGATGAGAGAGAGAACAGGGTGAAAGAGAGGGGATGAGAGAGAGAGAGAGAGGGGGGGGCGAGGGGGTGAAAGAGAGAGACAAGGGGGTGAGAGTGAGGGGGTGAGTCTGTGGGGGGCGCAGCATAGTACATTACACATGGGGGGGAATAGCACAGTACATTGCATGGTTGGCACAACACATTACATGGTGGATACATGGATACAGCACATTTAATGGTGGGCAAAGCACAGCACATTACATGGCGGGTACAGCACATTACATGGTTGACACTGCCCAATATAGCACATTACAAGGTAGGCACAGTACATTATATGGTGGGCACAGCATATGACATGGTTGGTACTGCACAACACAGCACATTGCATGGTGGGCACAACACAGCTCATGCACACGGTGGGCACAGGACCTTATATGATGGGCACAACACATGAAATGGTGGGCACAGCTAAGCACATTACATGGTGGGCACAGCACATTATATGGTGGGCATAGCATATTATATGGTGGGTACTGCACATGGCATGGTGGGCACTGCACAGCACATGACAAGGTGGGCACTACATGACACCACATGACATGGTGGGCACTGCACGACACAGCACATTACATTATGAGCACAGCACATTAAATGGTGAACACCGCACATGACATGGTGGGCAATGCATGGCACAGCACATTACATGGTGGGCACTGCATGGCAGAGCACATTTCATGGTGGGCAATGCAACTGCACATTACATGTTAGGAGCTGCACATGACATGTTGGGCACTGCTGAACATCACAGCACATTACACAGTGGGCACAACACACTGCATGCTGGGCACAACACATGACAGGGTGGGCACAGCACATGACATGGTGGGAACTGCACATGACATGGTGGGCAACGCATGGCACAGCACATTACATGGTGGGCACTGCACATTACATGGTGGGATCACTGCATGGCACAGCACATGACATGGTGGACACTGCAAATTACATAGCGGGCATTGCAAGGCACAGCACATGACATGGTGGGCACTGCACATTACATAGCGGGCATTTCAAGGCACGGCACATTACATGGCGGGCACTGCACATGACATGATGGGCGCTGGATGGTACATCACATGACATGAGAGAGAGAGAGGGGGGGTGATAACGAGATGGGGGTTGAAAGAGAGGGGATGAGAGGGAGGGGGAAAGAGAGAGAGAAATGGGATGAATGAGAGAGAGAGAGAGAGAGAGGGGGCGAGAGAGAGGGGGCGAGAGAGAGGGGACGAGAGAGAGGGGACGAGAAAAAGGGGAATAGAGAGAGGGTGAAAGAGAGAGAGGGTGGTAGGAAAGAGGGGGTTGAAGGGGGCGAGAGAGAGAATGGGGGATGAAGGGGATGAGAGAGAGAACAGGGTGACGGAGAGGGGATGAGAGAGAGAGAGAGGGGGGGCGAGGGGGTGAAAGAGAGAGAGAAGGGGGTGAAAGAGAGAGAGAGGGGGTGAGAGTGAGGGGGTGAGTCTGTGGGGGGCGCAGCATAGTACATTACACATGGGGGGGAATAGCACAGTACATTGCATGGTTGGCACAACACATTACATGGTGGATACATGGATACGGCACATTTAATGGTGGGCAAAGCACAGCACATTACATGGCGGGTACAGCACATTACATGGTTGGCACTGCCCAATATAGCACATTACAAGGTAGGCACAGTACATTATATGGTGGGCACAGCATATGACATGGTTGGTACTGCACAACACAGCACATTGCATGGTGGGCACAACACAGCTCATGCACACGGTGGGCACAAGACCTTATATGATGGGCACAGCACATGACATGGCGGGCACAGCTAAGCACATTACATGGTGGGCACAGCACATTATATGGTGGGCATAGCATATTATATGGTGGGTACTGCACATGGCATGGTAAGCACTGCACAGCACATGACAAGGTGGGCACTACATGACACCACATGACATGGTGGGCACTGCACGACACAGCACATTACATTATGAGCACAGTACATTAAATGGTGAACACCGCACATGACATGGTGAGCCCTGCACACCACATTCCATTGGGTACATTGGTAGGCACTGCACGACACAGCACATTACATTGTGAGCACACCACATTAAATGGTGGACACTGCACATGACATGGTGGGCAATGCATGGCACAGCACATTACATGGTGGGCACTGAATAGCACAGCACATTACATGGTGGGCACTGCATGGCACAGCACATTTCATGGTGGGCAATGCAACTGCACATTACATGTTAGGAGCTGCACATGACATGTTGGGCACTGCTGAACAGCACAGCACATTACACAGTGGGCACAACACACTGCATGCTGGGCACAACACATGACAGGGTGGGCACAGCACATGGTGGGAACTGCACATGACATGGTGGGCAACGCATGGCACAGCACATTACATGGTGGGCACTGCACATTACATGGTGGGATCACTGCATGGCACAGCACATGACATGGTGGACACTGCAAATTACATAGCGGGCATTGCAAGGCACAGCACATGACATGGTGGGCACTGCACATTACATAGCGGGCATTTCAAGGCACGGCACATTACATGGCGGGCACTGAATGGCACAGTACATTACATGGTGGGCATTGCACATGACATGATGGGCACTGGATGGTACATCACATGACATGGTGGGCACTGGATGGTACATCACATGACATGGTGGGCACTGCACAATACATGGTGGGCATTGCATGGCACAGTACCTGACATGGTGGGCACATCACATGACATGGTGGGCACTGCAAGGCACAGCATGACATGGTGGGCACTGCAAGGCACAGCATAACATCGTGGGCACTGCACATCACATGAAGAGCAATGCAGTGTACAGCAGCACATTACATGGTGGGCACAATGCATGACATGGTGGACACTGCAAGGCACAACACGACATGGTGGGCACTGCAAGGCACAGCATGACATAGTGGGCACTGCACATCACATGAAGAGCAATGCAATGTACACATGACATGGTGGGCACTGCACATTACATAGTGAGCACTGCAATGCACAGCAAATTACATAGTGGGCACAGCAATGCACAGCACATGACATGGTGGGCACTGCAATGCACAGCACATGACATGGTGGGCACAGCATATTGCATGGTGGGCACAGCAATGCACAGCACATGACATGGTGGGCACTGCAATGCACATCACATGACATGGTGGGCATTGGGCACAAGAGAGCACATTACATGGAGTGAAGCAGCAGTCTGTCCCCTAGCACAATATTTACTAACCTCATCTCAACAGCATGGGAAATGTCCTTCCTCCCGGGCTCCTGCTGGTTAGGATAACATCAGTGCCCCTCCCCCAGACACTGAGGATCTGTGTGAGTGTTACAGATCCTGTGATAGGAGTCAGGGCATCGGCAGAGACAGGACTTGGCTGCAGTGACTAACACTTGTCTCCTCCATGTGTGCAGTACACAGAGGGCTCCTCTTCCTTCAGGAAGGCGCACAGATATTGATAAGCCACTGGCATGGGCCTATATTGAGGGAGAGGCCTGGAGCTGCAGCTCCACTAGCCCCTATGTTAATCCGGCCCTGTCTGTCTGAAAGATGAAGCTGTACTTAAAATAGAGCATTTAACATTATGAGATAAAGCACACAATCAACCCTAACAAAGAATGACTCACAAAGAAAAAATGAATGGTTATGGACTGGCCTAGTCAAAGCCTGGTTTGAATCCTATTAAAATGTAGTGGGGAATTAGTAATGGAGAGGTTATGTAAAGAAACGCAAACCTCTTACAAATAAAGAAATTTTGAATTACAAATTAAAAAATAAGTGCTCAAAGATTCAATGTCAGTAACTTGTGAACAATAGTGCAAAAGCTCTGCAAGAAGTAATTCCTCCTAATGTGGGCAATACCAGCTTCTAAGGGTGCACTTGGAGCACGATACACTTGTAGCCAAGTTCCAGGCCTCTCCAGGCCTAATGGTGACCTTCAGAGTTAGGGACAGCTAATATCCTTCTGTGTAGAGTGGGTTATGGGGCATGGTGGGTGCAATATAAGGTAGATTAATGGGTGCTAGACACTTCTTGAATGCAAAGAGATTTATTTTCTCTTGAACAGAACTGGGGGAGAGAGGGTTAGGGCCAGAACACCCTTTAGTAGTTGCAATGTTAATTTGGCAGACTCCGAGAATTCTACAAGCAGACAACCATGCAGGCAAAGGCATCAGCAAGACACCACATCTGCATCAGTAGGATTGCTGTCTCCTATGACAACAGTCTAAAAACAGTTTCTAACACAAGTTATAACAAACTCCTTTACTTCTTCTACAATATCCTCTTGTAGATCTTCACTTCACTGAGCTCCCAGTCTCTCTCACTAGACTTGTTGATCCACTGCCACTGGATCCCCTGAGCTTCTGCTCTTGGCCTGCTCAGTCTCTGGCTTGGCACACAAGACTGCTCTGCATGCGTCAACTCCGTTGGCTGGGTCCCTGGCTTGACACCTGCTGAAGATTCCCTATTCTTTTTTCCTGAGAATAGGGATGAGCCGAACACCCCCGGGTTCGGTTCGCACCAGAACCTTCGAACGGACCGAAAGTTCGCGCGAATTTTCGAACCCTATACGTTATAATGGACGCGAACGTTCGAAATCAAAAGTGCTAATTACAACGGCCAATATGCATGTTAATGTCATAAAACAGGTTTGGGGACCCGGGTCCTGCCCCAGGGGACATATATCAATGCAAAAAGAACTTTTAAAAACTAACGTTTTTTCGGGAGCAGTAATTTTAATGATGCATAAAGTGAAAAAAAAAAGTGAAATTTTCCTTTAAATATGGTCCCTGGGGGATGTCTAAAGTATGCCTGTGAAGTGGCATGTGTTTCCCGTGTTTAGAACTGTCCTTGCACAAAATGACATTTGTAAAGGAAAAAAAGAAGCCATTTAAAACCACTTGCGGCTTTAGGTTTGTTCTTAAGTAGAATCTGAACAGGTACATTATGAAGTGTAGCTCCATCCCCAAAAAATCTATTTTTAAGCTTTTTGGAGAACATAGGGAGGGGTTATCACCCCTGTAACATTTGCTGTCTTTGCACATCTGTTCAGAACATGTCACCTCACTTTCCGTCCCAATGACAAATGTTTTTGGAAAAAGTGGGGTTTTAATTGAAACAAGGATTGGTGATAAAGTATCAGTAGAGAGGAGATACCTTTTTCCCAAATTAAATCTAACAGGATAGAATTTCCCTTCCTAGGGGTAGATTTCCTCTCACTTCCTGTTTTCTCTTTCCATTTGCAAGTAGGAGTCGTTTGTAAGTTGGATGTTTGAAAGTAGGGGCCTGGCGTATATACTCTGCAGAAATTTGCCCTATTAGATGTTGGTGTAGCCACAAGACTGGTGGGCACAGGAATGGGCCCTGCTGTGAGTTAATAGATCAAGATTTGTAATTGCATGCACCTGTTGAACAGGGCAGAAAAATTGGGGGTGGTGGTGGTGGTGGTGGTGGTGGACGGTGTTGCCACAAGACTGTAAGCTCTCACAGTTACTCTTGGTGGGCGCAGGAATGGGCCCTGCTGTGAGTTATTAGATCAAGATTTGTAATTGCAAGCACCTGATGAACAGGGCAGAAAAATTGGGCCTTTGGCGGTGGTGGTGGACGGTGTTGCCACAAGACTGTAGGCCCTCATAGTTACTCTTGGTGGGCGCAGGAATGGGCCCTGCTGTGAGTTATTAGATCAAGATTTGTAATTGCAAGCACCTGATGAACAGGGCAGAAAAATTGGGCCTTTGGCGGTGGTGGTGGACGGTGTTGCCACAAGACTGTAGGCCCTCATAGTTACTCTTGGTGGGCGCAGGAATGGGCCCTGCTGTGAACTATTAGATCAAGATTTGTAATTACCCGCCCCTGTTAAACAGGGGCTGAAAAATTGTGCCTTAGGCACTGGTGCTGGTGCCACAACACTGCAACCCCTCACAGATACTGTACTTGGAGCACAGCAGTCACACGTGTTGCGAAGCATTTTTTTTAAAAATTGTAAGTACACGCCCCTGTTAAACAGGGGCTGAAAAATTGTGCCTTAGGCACTGGTGCTGGTGCCACAACACTGCAACCCCTCACAGATACTGTACTTGGAGCACAGCAGTCACACGTGTTGCGAAGCATTTTTTTTAAAAATTGTAAGTACACGCCCCTGTTAAACAGGGGCTGAAAAATTGTGCCTTAGGCACTGGTGCTGGTGCCACAACACTGCAACCCCTCACAGATACTGTACTTGGAGCACAGCAGTCACACGTGTTGCGAAGCATTTTTTTAAAAAATTGTAAGTACACGCCCCTGTTAAACAGGGGCTGAAAAATTGTGCCTTAGGCACTGGTGCTGGTGCCACAACACTGCAACCCCTCACAGATACTGTACTTGGAGCACAGCAGTCACACGTGTTGCGAAGCATTTTTTTTAAAAATTGTAAGTACACGCCCCTGTTAAACAGGGGCTGAAAAATTGTGCCTTAGGCACTGGTGCTGGTGCCACAACACTGCAACCCCTCACAGATACTGTACTTGGAGCACAGCAGTCACACGTGTTGCGAAGCATTTTTTTATAAAAATTGTATGTACACGCCCCTGTTAAACAGGGGCTGAAAAATTGTGCCTTAGGCACTGGTGTGGTGGCATGGATCATTGAGGAGGAGGAAGAGGATAGTCAGTGAACATAAGAGGACAGTCACTCAGCATCAGCATAGGCAGTCTTGAAGGGATGTGACATTAAAAATTATTCGGTTATATCCGCCTCAGGTGCCTGGTAGCTGGTGGTGATCCAAGACTGATTCATTTTGATGAAGGTCAGTCGATCAACCGAGGCGGTGGACAGGCGCACCCTATGATCGGTGACAAATCCTCCAGCAGCACTGAATGTGCGTTCGGAAAGAACGCTGGAGGCAGGACAGGCCAGTAGCTCAATTGCATACTGTGCAAGCTCTGGCCAGTGATCCATCCTCAGGACCCAGTAAGCCAGAGGATTTTCGGTGGGAAAGGTGTCCAAGTCTGACCTTGCCCCAAGGTATTCCTGCACCATGTATATCAGACGCTGGCGATGGTTGCTGGAACCGATCATACCTTGGGGCTGCGGACTAAAAAATTGTCTGAACGCATCGGTCAGACGTCCACCTTCCCCACCGCTCCTTCTGCTACTGACCGAAGCCTCAGCAACTCGTCGCCCAGGACCAGGAGTTTGTAACCTCCCAGTTTCTGGGAACGCGTTGCACAGACCTTTCTGCAAGGCCTCCCTGAGATGTCTCATCCTCTGCTCCCTCTGCGACGGCAAGATAAGGTCCGCAACCTTACCCTTGTACCGCGGATCAAGGAGAGTGGCCAGCCAGTAATGGTCCCTCTCCTTGATCCGAAGAACACGAGGATCCTTCCGCAGGCTTTGCAGGATCAGGGAGGCCATGCAGCGTAGGTTAGCTGAGGCATTCGGTCCGGAGTCTTCTGGGTCACTGAGGATGACATGATCGCCAGCCACCTCCTCCCAGCCACGTACAAGTCCACTGGTTTGTTGGGACTGTACATCATCCCTAAAAGACTGCTGCTGCTGATGCTGAGTGCCAGGCTCCACCTCCATGCTCACACAATCCTCCTCCTCCTCCTCCTCCTCATCCTCTTCCTGTGTGATGGGTGGGACAGAAGGAACACTGTCCGGATAAAGGGGGCCTTGAGAGGCAAGGAAGTCCTCCTCTTCCTGCCTCTGTTCTGCCTCAAGTGCCCTGTCCATTATCCCACGCAGCGTATGCTCCAACAGGTGGACAAGAGGGACAGTGTCACTGATGCATGCACTGTCACTGCTCACCATCCTCGTGGCCTCCTCAAATGGTGAGAGGACAGTGCATGCATCCCTGATCATGCTCCACTGACGTGGGGAAAAAAAACCAAGCTCCCCTGACCCTGTCCTGGTGCCGTAGTCGCAAAGGTACTCATTGATGGCCCTCTGCTGCGTGTGCAGTCGCTGCAGCATGTCCAACGTTGAGTTCCACCTGGTGGGCATGTCACATATTAGGCGGTTCTTGGGCAGGTTCAGCTCCTTTTGCAGCTCAGTCAGCCGAGCACTGGCATTATAAGATCGGCGGAAATGCACACAGACTTTCCTGGCCTGCCTCAGGACATCCTGTAAGCCTGGGAACCTGCCCAAGAACCGCTGCACCACCAGGTTGAGGACGTGAGCCATGCAGGGCACATGGGTGAGCTGCCCCTGTCGCAGGGCGGAGAGGAGGTTGGTGCCATTGTCAGAAACGACCATTCCTGGCTTAAGCTGACGTGGCGTCAACCACCTCTCGGCCTGCCCCTGCAGAGCTGCCAGAACCTCTGGCCCAGTGTGGCTCCTGTCCCCCAAACACACCAGCGCAAGCACGGCATGGCATCTTTTTGCCTGCGTACTTGCGTAGCCCCTTGTACGCCTACGGAGCACCGCTGGTTCCAAGGACAGAGCACTGGAGGAAGAAGAAGAGGAGGGGGTGGAGGAGAGAGGTGTGTCACAACCAGTAGCAGTAGTAGCGTTTTGGAGGCGTGGTGGCGGAACAACCTCCAACACTACTGCACCTTGTCCTGCATCCCTCCCAGCTGCCAATAGAGTGACCCAATGGGCCGTGAAAGAAAGGTACCGTCCCTGTCCATGCCTGCTGGACCATGAGTCAGCGGTAATATGCACCTTACCGCTGACCGCCCTGTCCAGCGAGGCATGGACATTGCCTTCCACATGCCGGTAGAGAGACGGAATCGCCTTCCGTGAGAAAAAGTGGCGTTTGGGAACCTGCCACTGAGGAACCGCACATTGAACAAACTCACGGAAGGGGGCCGAGTCTACCAACTGAAAAGGCAGCAGTTGAAGTGCTAGCAATTTAGCCAAGCTAGCATTCAACCGCTGGGCATGTGGATGGCTGGGAGTGTACTTCTTTCTACGGTCCAGCAGCTGGGGCAGGGAAATTTGCCTGCTGCAATCGGACGTCGGTGTACTGCAAGTACTTGGTTGTGACACACCTAATTCTACACCTTCAGTCCTCTCAGAGCAGCTTTCAGAGAGGACTGAAGGTGTAGTGGGGATGGAGATCCCAGCTGATGAGGAGCAAGGAGAGGTCCGCTTAGTTCTTTGGTGTGGGTCTTTTATGTGTGCCTGCCAACGAGCTGCATGGCAGGTCGACATATGTCTGGTCATGCTTGTGGTGCCCAAGCGGCTGATGTTTTGGCCACGCGAGATTCGCTTGAGACAAATATTGCAAATAGCAGTGGTGCGATCTGATGCACTCGTCTCAAAAAAGGCCCACACCAAAGAACTTTTCTGATAACGTGCAGAGGCAGCGCCCTGCACAGGCGGAGCTCTGCGGTGTTGTACAGTTGCTGTGCTGGCCTCTACCTGGCCTCCAGGGGGCATCCTGCCTCGTTGGACATGTGACGCCGCATCCTCCTCCTCCTCGTCCTCCTCCTCATCCTCTCTCCCTTCAGGCACCCACGTGGAGTCAGTGACCTCATCATCCCCTCCCTCTTCACCACTAGAGCAAACCTGGCAGTAAGCTGCAGCTGGTGGAACAGTACTGCCAGATTCCTCAAGCTGGGTATCATCATCCGAGCCTTCGAATCGTTGGGCATCCTCCTGGAGCATGTACCCAACACTGTGCTCAAAGAGTTCGGGGGACTCCTCAGGAGGACATGGTGGGTCTAGGGAAGGGGTGGCTGATGATGCCATTGAGTACGCGTTGGCAGCTGCTCTGCCAGTACCCTGAGCCTGGGTGAGAGAGGATGAGGAGGATGAGGAGGGCTTGGTCATCCATTCTACCAAGCCTTCAGCATGATGCGGCTCCACATGTCCAGCTGCCGAAAACAAAAACGCGCGTGTCCCATGGCCACGTGCTGATGACGATGCACGACCACGGCCACGGCCACGTCCACTAGAAACAGAGCCTGCCTGCCCTGTGTTCTTGGCTCTGCACGCTCTGCCTCCCCTTGGCGGTCTTCCAGCCATTGTAGTCGGTAGTCCTGTGGGTGCTGCTGAGAAGAAAATATAGGAGCTCTGTGTGATGCCACTAACACACTAGAAGTCCTATGGGTGCTTCTGCAAAGAAAATAGAGGAGCTCTGTGTGATGCCACTAACACACTAGAAGTCCTGTGGGTGCTGCTGAGAAGACAATATAGGAGCTCTGTGTGATGCCACTAACACACTAGAAGTCCCATGGGTGCTTCTGCAAAGAAAATAGAGGAGCTCTGTGTGATGCCACTAACACACTAGAAGTCCTGTGGGTGCTGCTGAGAAGACAATATAGGAGCTCTGTGTGATGCCACTAACACACTAGAAGTCCTATGGGTGCTTCTGCAAAGAAAATAGAGGAGCTCTGTGTGATGCCACTAACACACTAGAAGTCCTGTGGGTGCTGCTGAGAAGACAATATAGGAGCTCTGTGTGATGCCACTAACACACTAGAAGTCCTATGGGTGCTTCTGCAAAGAAAATAGAGGAGCTCTGTGTGATGCCACTAACACACTAGAAGTCCTGTGGGTGCTGCTGATAAGACAATATAGGAGCTCTGTGTGATGCCACTAACACACTAGAAGTCCTATGGGTGCTTCTGCAAAGAAAATAGAGGAGCTCTGTGTGATGCCACTAACACACTAGAAGTCCTGTGGGTGCTGCTGAGAAGACAATATAGGAGCTCTGTGTGATGCCACTAACACACTAGAAGTCCTATGGGTGCTTCTGCAAAGAAAA
>JAQSEC010004143.1:9272006-9275691 GCA_028564925.1 Lithobates sylvaticus | reverse complement strand
GAAGGGATGGGGGGGGGGTAGGAAGTCACTTAAGGTGTGGCTTGACAAATTTGCTTTAAATCTGGGGAGCCAGCTAAAAAGGTTGGAGACAGTTTTTTAGAGCAGTGTGGGTTGTCAGTGCCGGGGCGGGAAGTAATGTGTGGTAATCTGTGACGTGCAGAACTTTGGACATGGCGTACAGGGTGCATGAGATGGATGCATGACATGTGGTGCAGAACACAGGAATGGGGTGATGGATACCGGAAGAAGACTATAGGTCACTGAAGGACATGGGGTGCAGGTTGCAGAATGCAGGACTGGAGTACAGGGTACAAGAGAAGGATGCAGGACATGGGGGACAGGGTACAAGAGAAGGGTGCGGGATATGGGGTGCAGGGGAAGGGTACAGTGTGCAGAACGTGGGGTTGCAGGGTGAAAAACACAGGACATGGGGTGCAGTGTGCGAACATGGGGTGGAGGACATGGGATTCAGGGGTGCAAACATGGGGTGAGGAAAGCAGGACATGGGGTGCAGGATGAAGATCACCGCAGGACATGGGGTACAGGAGAAGGGTGGTGTTCACAGAACATGGGGTGTGCAGAACGCTGGACATGGGGTGCAGGATGGAGATCACTGCAGGACATGGGGTACAGGAGAAGGGTGGTGTTCACAGGACATGGGGTGCAGAACGCTGGACATGGGGTGCAGGGTAAGGGGTTAGAACACAAAACAGTAATCCAATCCCCCCTCCCCTGTGTCCTCCTGCATGTCCTGTACATTCCCCCAGCAGTGTGTGAGAGCAGAGTGGATGGAGAGGACATCTTGTGTACATAAAGCAGCATGTCCCTCCCTGGCTGGTCTCTTAGCTGGCTGCTTTGCAGGCTTGTCCTGGTTACTCTGTAAGGACTCTGTAGTCCTGTTTCTCAGCACCTTGTGGGGATCTTTGTGGCAGTGCCGAGGTGGCGCCATGTTGGAGATTCGGTCCCGCTCCTTCCTCTCTGTTCTGCCGGAGGGCTCTGCAGGGACACAGGCAGCTGTGGGTGGAAGCAGGAGCCGATGGTGACAGTAATGTGGCTGCGGAAAGGAGAAAGATCGGCAGCGGGAGCTCAGTGAGATGAGTCCTCTCATGAGCCGCTGTCCTGCCCAGTCCACCCCTGACTTCACAGGTCGGGTGCCATCATCTCCTCCTCCCCTCACCCTCCCGCCTGGCCCGCTCCGAGACACATTCCTGTCTGAATAATGTGTCGGGTTTCAGGAGAAGAAACATTATTCAGACCAACAGTGAGAATGGGCTGACAAGAGCCCAGGGGCCAGGACGCCATTTTAGTCACCATGGTGACTGGGATTTGTTTTGTCCTGACTTATGGTGACCATAGAGACATGGAAATTCAGCTGGTTCAGCAGGGATCGGTCACATTTCCATCCATGTGTGGTCACTGCCAGATAAAAGTCACTCGATCAGCGGCTGCAGCCAATAGCTTCATCACTGATCTGTGTATTCTGAGAGCGGAGGAGCGCCCCCATTGTCAGAATACAATAGTGCAGCGGGGAGGATTCCCCCATCCCCCTCCAATGTGTGGATGGGGGAATCACTTCAGTTTTTTCCTCTCATTCGCTGGATGAACGATAAAACTGAACCATGTATGGCCAGCTTTGGAAGGAAGATATATTCATCATCAACTGATCCCCTGAAGGGGTTAATCTACATATATCCACACATATATGTGTGTATCATCATCTGCTGGAGATAAAAGACATCACAGTGACTATGGAGGAAGAGGACGGACATGACGGGGGGTTACTGGGTGTAATAGAAAATAAGATCTTATTACCTCCTTTGCTGCTTCTTCAGCACGTCTCCTTTGTACTTCGTACCTCATGGGTTGTTTTGTCTGCATCTGACATCACTTCCTGTGTGTACCTGACATCACTTCCTGTCTGTACCTGACATCACTTCCTGTCTTCCATAGAGACTTCTTGTCTGGGTAGAGGTGAGATCACCACCTTGTGGAGATCAGAGGAACTGCAGAAACGTCTCATAGTGTGAACACGGCCTTGTGCTGTGTGTATGTACTGTATATCCTTATAGATGGGGTCATCTTCACTCCCACCAAGGGGGATAGAAATATATTACTGCTGGGGGGAGGGGGGGGGGGACATTTTGGCCCCTTTGATTTTGCAGTAAAATTGATGTCAGATTTAGTCATGTAGAACATCTGTTATATGGATACAAAGATCCCCGGCCGAGAGTAAAGGGTGGAAATGGCTCTGATCCCAGATTTGGGCAATTATGTCACCAATATAAATAGAATAAAACCTGCGCTATGTGTAACAACTCAAATACCTACAGAAATAACTTATACCGGACTGCTGCTGTAACAAAGGTAAGTATTCCCTTTATCACCTAGAAGAGCATTATGGTGTCACAGCGCTGTCCTATTGTGTGTGCACATAATCATCACAAATACACTGAAATATGTGGAGACATTCATATATAAAGTGCTAGGGCTCAAATAATATTCTCTGCAGATTACTGCTTCTCTTTACACCTACTTCACTGATCTTATGGTGTTTATCAATAAATGAAGTCAACTGATCCATGTGCAAATTCATATACAACATAAAGTGCTTTGTGCTCAAGATGCTGTTCCCTGCAGATCACTGCGTCCACTTTGCACCTACTTCATTCATCACATAATATTTGCTGCTGTATTAAATAAACTAAAATCGGTGCAAATTCATGTAATCATACAATATTTTGTGCTCAATATGTGTTCTCTGCAAGTCCACTGCTTCCACTTTGCATCTACTTCAATAAACTTATTTTGCTAAAATAATAATCCAGAAATCAATAAAGATCCCACTAGGGGGCGCCCTCACCATCAGTGTGTAAGAGGTGGAAGAAGGCGTGGCTACACTACAGTTGGCACACCTTATCAACTTTTCATTGATTGGTGGATTATTTTATTTTTTTAAAATAAGTTCATTGAAGTAGATGTAAGTGGAAGAAGTGGACTTGCTGAGAACATATATTGAGCACAAAAATATATTATGATTACATTTTTCACCAGGTTTCTACTTTTTACTATAGCAGCAAAATTTTATGTGATGATTGACGTAGGTGTAAAGTGACGCAGTGGGATCTGAGGGAAAATCCATTGAGCACAAGCACTTTATGTTGTATATGAATTTGCCATGGATCAGTTTACCTCATTTATTGATAGAACAATTAGATCAGTGAAGTAGGTGTAAAGGTGGAAGCAGGTAGTTCTGCAGAGACTCTTATTTGAGCCCTAGCACTTTTATATATAAATGTCTCCACAATATATTATTTTTTCACATTTTATTTATTAACACTTGCCGCCCGCCTATGTCAAAAGACGTTGGTTTAAAGTGGTTTTATAATCCTGATCTAGTCATATTGATCTTCCTAGATTTGAGCGCTGCGTGCCCGGGGGGCGTTTGCATAGCGGCGATCGTGTGCGGGGTGTCAGTTCGACGGAGACTCTTTACCACGTGATCACGGCTGTCACAGTTGTAATGTCAGACGCGAGTAGAGGAGAGCCGATTGCTGTTGCTCCTCTGACAGCATGGGGTGCTGATGCTTATCAGCACAGCCCCCAATGATTGCCCACACAGGCCAACAGGGACGCCACCAGACACCAGGTGCCCAGGGACCAGGTATGCATCCTAGAACAGGGATGA
>JAQSEC010004143.1:9257006-9264506 GCA_028564925.1 Lithobates sylvaticus | reverse complement strand
GGGGGGGGGGGGGGGGGGGGGGGGGGGGGGGGGGGGGGGGGGGGGGGGGGGGGGGGGGGGGGGGGGGGGGGGGGGGGGGGGGGGGGGGGGGGGGGGGGGGGGGGGGGGGGGGGGGGGGGGGGGGGGGGGGGGGGGGGGGGGGGGGGGGGGGGGGGGGGGGGGGGGGGGGGGGGGGGGGGGGGGGGGGGGGGGGGGGGGGGGGGGGGGGGGGTGGGGGGGGGGGGGGGGGGGGGGGGGGGGGGGGGGGGGGGGGGGGGGGGGGGGGTGGGGGGGGGGGGGGGGGGGGGGGGGGGGGGGGGGGGGGGGGGGGGTGGGGGGGGGGGGGGGGGGGGGGGGGGGGGGGGGGTGGGGGGGGGGGGGGGGGGGGGGGGGGGGGGGGGGGGGGGGGGGGGGGGGGGTGGGGGGGGGGGGGGGGGGGGGGGGGGGGGGGGGGGGGGGGGGGGGGGGGGGGGGGTGGGGGGGGGGGGGGGGGGGGGGGGGGGGGGGGGGGGGGGGGGGGGGGGGGGGGGGGGGGGGGGGGGGGGGGGGGGGGGGGGGGGGGGGGGGGGGGGGGGGGGGGGGGGGGGGGGGGGGGGGGGGGGGGGGGGGGGGGGGGGGGGGGGGGGGGGGGGGGGGGGGGGGGGGGGGGGGGGGGGGGGGGGGGGGGGGGGGGGGGGGGGGGGGTGGGGGGGGGGGGGGGGGGGGGGGGGGGGGGGGGGGGGGGGGGGGGGGGGGGGGGGGGGGGGGGGGGGGGGGGGGGGGGGGGGGGGGGGGGGGGGGGGGGGGGGGGGGGGGGGGGGGGGGGGGGGGGGGGGGGGGGGGGGGGGGGGGGGGGGGGGGGGGGGGGGGGTGGGGGGGGGGGGGGGGGGGGGGGGGGGGGGGGGGGGGGGGGGGGGGGGGGGGGGGGGGGGGGGGGGGGGGGGGGGGGGGGGGGGGGGGGGGGGGGGGGGGGGGGGGGGGGGGGGGGGGGGGGGGGGGGGGGGGGGGGGGGGGGGGGGGGGGGGGGGGGGGGGGGGGGGGGGGGGGGGGGGGGGGGGGGGGGGGGGGGGGGGGGGGGGGGGGGGGGGGGGGGGGGGGGGGGGGGGGGGGGGGGGGGGGGGGGGGGGGGGGGGGGGGGGGGGGGGGGGGGGGGGGGGGGGGGGGGGGGGGGGGGGGGGGGGGGGGGGGGGGGGGGGGGGGGGGGGGGGGGGGGGGGGGGGGGGGGGGGGGGGGGGGGGGGGGGGGGGGGGGGGGGGTGGGGGGGGGGGGGGGGGGGGGGGGGGGGGGGGGGGGGGGGGGGGGGGTGGGGGGGGGGGGGGGGGGGGGGGGGGGGGGGGGGGGGGGGGGGGGGGGGGGGGGGGGGGGGGGGGGGGGGGGGGGGGGGGGGGGGGGGGGGGGGGGGGGGGGGGGGGGGGGGGGGGGGGGGGGGGGGGGGGGGGTGGGGGGGGGGGGGGGGGGGGGGGGGGGGGGGGGGGGGGGGGGGGGGGGGGGGGGGGGGGGGGGGGGGGGGGGGGGGGGGGGGGGGGGGGGGGGGGGGGGGGGGGGGGGGGGGGGGGGGGGGGGGGGGGGGGGGGGGGGGGGGGGGGGGGGGGGGGGGGGGGGGGGGGGGGGGGGGGGGGGGGGGGGGGGGGGGGGGGGGGGGGGGGGGGGGGGGGGGGGGGGGGGGGGGGGGGGGGGGGGGGGGGGGGGGGGGGGGGGGGGGGGGGGGGGGGGGGGGGGGGGGGGGGGGGGGGGGGGGGGGGGGGGGGTGGGGGGGGGGGGGGGGGGGGGGGTGGGGGGGGGGGGGGGGGGGGGGGGGGGGGGGGGGGGGGGGGGGGGGGGGGGGGGGGGGGGGGGGGGGGGGGGGGGGGGGGGGGGGTGGGGGGGGGGGGGGGGGGGGGGGGGGGGGGGGGGGGGGGGGGGGGGGGGGGGGGGGGGGGGGGGGGGGGGGGGGGGGTGGGGGGGGGGGGGGGGGGGGGGGGGGGGGGGGGGGGGGGGGGGGGGGGGGGGGGGGGGGGGGGGGGGGGGGGGGGGGGGGGGGGGGGGGGGGGGGGGGGGGGGGGGGGGGGGGGGGGGGGGGGGGGGGGGGGGGGGGGGGGGGGGGGGGGGGGGGGGGGGGGGGGGGGGGGGGGGGGGGGGGGGGGGGGGGGGGGGGGGGGGGGGGGGGGGGGGGGGGGGGGGGGGGGGGGGGGGGGGGGGGGGGGGGGGGGGTGGGGGGGGGGGGGGGGGGGGGGGGGGGGGGGGGGGGGGGGGGGGGGGGGGGGGGGGGGGGGGGGGGGGGGGGGGGGGGGGGGGGGGGGGGGGGGGGGGGGGGGGGGGGGGGGGGGGGGGGGGGGGGTGGGGGGGGGGGGGGGGGGGGGGGGGGGGGGGGGGGGGGGGGGGTGGGGGGGGGGGGGGGGGGGGGGGGGGGGGGGGGGGGGGGGGGGGGGGGGGGGGGGGGGGGGGGGGGGGGGGGGGGGGGGGGGGGGGGGGGGGGGGGGGGGGGGGGGGGGGGGGGGGGGGGGGGGGGGGGGGGGGGGGGGGGGGGGGGGGGGGGGGGGGGGGGGGGGGGGGGGGGGGGGGGGGGGGGGGGGGGGGGGGGGGGGGGGGGGGGGGGGGGGGGGGGGGGGGGGGGGGGGGGGGGGGGGGGGGGGGGGGGGGGGGGGGGGGGGGGGGGGGGGGGGGGGGGGGGGGGGGGGGGGGGGGGGGGGGGGGGGGGGGGGGGGGGGGGGGGGGGGGGGGGGGGGGGGGGGGGGGGGGGGGGGGGGGGGGGGGGGGGGGGGGGGGGGGGGGGGGGGGGGGGGGGGGGGGGGGGGGGGGGGGGGGGGGGGGGGGGGGGGGGGGGGGGGGGGGGGGGGGGGGGGGGGGGGGGGGGGGGGGGGGGGGGGGGGGGGGGGGGGGGGGGGGGGGGGGGGGGGGGGGGGGGGGGGGGGGGGGGGGGGGGGGGGGGGGGGGGGGGGGGGGGGGGGGGGGGGGGGGGGGGGGGGGGGGGGGGGGGGGGGGGGGGGGGGGGGGGGGGGGGGGGGGGGGGGGGGGGGGGGGGGGGGGGGGGGGGGGGGGGGGGGGGGGGGGGGGGGGGGGGGGGGGGGGGGGGGGGGGGGGGGGGGGGGGGGGGGGGGGGGGGGGGGGGGGGGGGGGGGGGGGGGGGGGGGGGGGGGGGGGGGGGGGGGGGGGGGGGGGGGGGGGGGGGGGGGGGGGGGGGGGGGGGGGGGGGGGGGGGGGGGGGGGGGGGGGGGGGGGGGGGGGGGGGGGGGGGGGGGGGGGGGGGGGGGGGGGGGGGGGGGGGGGGGGGGGGGGGGGGGGGGGGGGGGGGGGGGGGGGGGGGGGGGGGGGGGGGGGGGGGGGGGGGGGGGGGGGGGGGGGGGGGGGGGGGGGGGGGGGGGGGGGGGGGGGGGGGGGGGGGGGGGGGGGGGGGGGGGGGGGGGGGGGGGGGGGGGGGGGGGGGGGGGGGGGGGGGGGGGGGGGGGGGGGGGGGGGGGGGGGGGGGGGGGGGGGGGGGGGGGGGGGGGGGGGGGGGGGGGGGGGGGGGGGGGGGGGGGGGGGGGGGGGGGGGGGGGGGGGGGGGGGGGGGGGGGGGGGGGGGGGGGGGGGGGGGGGGGGGGGGGGGGGGGGGGGGGGGGGGGGGGGGGGGGGGGGGGGGGGGGGGGGGGGGGGGGGGGGGGGGGGGGGGGGGGGGGGGGGGGGGGGGGGGGGGGGGGGGGTGGGGGGGGGGGGGGGGGGGGGGGGGGGGGGGGGGGGGGGGGGGGGGGGGGGGGGGGGGGGGGGGGGGGGGGGGGGGGGGGGGGGGGGGGGGGGGGGGGGGGGGGGGGGGGGGGGGGGGGGGGGGGGGGGGGGGGGGGGGGGGGGGGGGGGGGGGGGGGGGGGGGGGGGGGGGGGGGGGGGGGGGGGGGGGGGGGGGGGGGGGGGGGGGGGGGGGGGGGGGGGGGGGGGGGGGGGGGGGGGGGGGGGGGGGGGGGGGGGGGGGGGGGGGGGGGGGGGGGGGGGGGGGGGGGGGGGGGGGGGGGGGGGGGGGGGGGGGGGGGGGGGGGGGGGGGGGGGGGGGGGGGGGGGGGGGGGGGGGGGGGGGGGGGGGGGGGGGGGGGGGGGGGGGGGGGGGGGGGGGGGGGGGGGGGGGGGGGGGGGGGGGGGGGGGGGGGGGGGGGGGGGGGGGGGGGGGGGGGGGGGGGGGGGGGGGGGGGGGGGGGGGGGGGGGGGGGGGGGGGGGGGGGGGGGGGGGGGGGGGGGGGGGGGGGGGGGGGGGGGGGGGGGGGGGGGGGGGGGGGGGGGGGGGGGGGGGGGGGGGGGGGGGGGGGGGGGGGGGGGGGGGGGGGGGGGGGGGGGGGGGGGGGGGGGGGGGGGGGGGGGGGGGGGGGGGGGGGGGGGGGGGGGGGGGGGGGGGGGGGGGGGGGGGGGGGGGGGGGGGGGGGGGGGGGGGGGGGGGGGGGGGGGGGGGGGGGGGGGGGGGGGGGGGGGGGGGGGGGGGGGGGGGGGGGGGGGGGGGGGGGGGGGGGGGGGGGGGGGGGGGGGGGGGGGGGGGGGGGGGGGGGGGGGGGGGGGGGGGGGGGGGGGGGGGGGGGGGGGGGGGGGGGGGGGGGGGGGGGGGGGGGGGGGGGGGGGGGGGGGGGGGGGGGGGGGGGGGGGGGGGGGGGGGGGGGGGGGGGGGGGGGGGGGGGGGGGGGGGGGGGGGGGGGGGGGGGGGGGGGGGGGGGGGGGGGGGGGGGGGGGGGGGGGGGGGGGGGGGGGGGGGGGGGGGGGGGGGGGGGGGGGGGGGGGGGGGGGGGGGGGGGGGGGGGGGGGGGGGGGGGGGGGGGGGGGGGGGGGGGGGGGGGGGGGGGGGGGGGGGGGGGGGGGGGGGGGGGGGGGGGGGGGGGGGGGGGGGGGGGGGGGGGGGGGGGGGGGGGGGGGGGGGGGGGGGGGGGGGGGGGGGGGGGGGGGGGGGGGGGGGGGGGGGGGGGGGGGGGGGGGGGGGGGGGGGGGGGGGGGGGGGGGGGGGGGGGGGGGGGGGGGGGGGGGGGGGGGGGGGGGGGGGGGGGGGGGGGGGGGGGGGGGGGGGGGGGGGGGGGGGGGGGGGGGGGGGGGGGGGGGGGGGGGGGGGGGGGGGGGGGGGGGGGGGGGGGGGGGGGGGGGGGGGGGGGGGGGGGGGGGGGGGGGGGGGGGGGGGGGGGGGGGGGGGGGGGGGGGGGGGGGGGGGGGGGGGGGGGGGGGGGGGGGGGGGGGGGGGGGGGGGGGGGGGGGGGGGGGGGGGGGGGGGGGGGGGGGGGGGGGGGGGGGGGGGGGGGGGGGGGGGGGGGGGGGGGGGGGGGGGGGGGGGGGGGGGGGGGTGGGGGGGGGGGGGGGGGGGGGGGGGGGGGGGGGGGGGGGGGGGGGGGGGGGGGGGGGGGGGGGGGGGGGGGGGGGGGGGGGGGGGGGGGGGGGGGGGGGGGGGGGGGGGGGGGGGGGGGGGGGGGGGGGGGGGGGGGGGGGGGGGGGGGGGGGGGGGGGGGGGGGGGGGGGGGGGGGGGGGGGGGGGGGGGGGGGGGGGGGGGGGGGGGGGGGGGGGGGGGGGGGGGGGGGGGGGGGGGGGGGGGGGGGGGGGGGGGGGGGGGGGGGGGGGGGGGGGGGGGGGGGGGGGGGGGGGGGGGGGGGGGGGGGGGGGGGGGGGGGGGGGGGGGGGGGGGGGGGGGGGGGGGGGGGGGGGGGGGGGGGGGGGGGGGGGGGGGGGGGGGGGGGGGGGGGGGGGGGGGGGGGGGGGGGGGGGGGGGGGGGGGGGGGGGGGGGGGGGGGGGGGGGGGGGGGGGGGGGGGGGGGGGGGGGGGGGGGGGGGGGGGGGGGGGGGGGGGGGGGGGGGGGGGGGGGGGGGGGGGGGGGGGGGGGGGGGGGGGGGGGGGGGGGGGGGGGGGGGGGGGGGGGGGGGGGGGGGGGGGGGGGGGGGGGGGGGGGGGGGGGGGGGGGGGGGGGGGGGGGGGGGGGGGGGGGGGGGGGGGGGGGGGGGGGGGGGGGGGGGGGGGGGGGGGGGGGGGGGGGGGGGGGGGGGGGGGGGGGGGGGGGGGGGGGGGGGGGGGGGGGGGGGGGGGGGGGGGGGGGGGGGGGGGGGGGGGGGGGGGGGGGGGGGGGGGGGGGGGGGGGGGGGGGGGGGGGGGGGGGGGGGGGGGGGGGGGGGGGGGGGGGGGGGGGGGGGGGGGGGGGGGGGGGGGGGGGGGGGGGGGGGGGGGGGGGGGGGGGGGGGGGGGGGGGGGGGGGGGGGGGGGGGGGGGGGGGGGGGGGGGGGGGGGGGGGGGGGGGGGGGGGGGGGGGGGGGGGGGGGGGGGGGGGGGGGGGGGGGGGGGGGGGGGGGGGGGGGGGGGGGGGGGGGGGGGGGGGGGGGGGGGGGGGGGGGGGGGGGGGGGGGGGGGGGGGGGGGGGGGGGGGGGGGGGGGGGGGGGGGGGGGGGGGGGGGGGGGGGGGGGGGGGGGGGGGGGGGGGGGGGGGGGGGGGGGGGGGGGGGGGGGGGGGGGGGGGGGGGGGGGGGGGGGGGGGGGGGGGGGGGGGGGGGGGGGGGGGGGGGGGGGGGGGGGGGGGGGGGGGGGGGGGGGGGGGGGGGGGGGGGGGGGGGGGGGGGGGGGGGGGGGGGGGGGGGGGGGGGGGGGGGGGGGGGGGGGGGGGGGGGGGGGGGGGGGGGGGGGGGGGGGGGGGGGGGGGGGGGGGGGGGGGGGGGGGGGGGGGGGGGGGGGGGGGGGGGGGGGGGGGGGGGGGGGGGGGGGGGGGGGGGGGGGGGGGGGGGGGGGGGGGGGGGGGGGGGGGGGGGGGGGGGGGGGGGGGGGGGGGGGGGGGGGGGGGGGGGGGGGGGGGGGGGGGGGGGGGGGGGGGGGGGGGGGGGGGGGGGGGGGGGGGGGGGGGGGGGGGGGGGGGGGGGGGGGGGGGGGGGGGGGGGGGGGGGGGGGGGGGGGGGGGGGGGGGGGGGGGGGGGGGGGGGGGGGGGGGGGGGGGGGGGGGGGGGGGGGGGGGGGGGGGGGGGGGGGGGGGGGGGGGGGGGGGGGGGGGGGGGGGGGGGGGGGGGGGGGGGGGGGGGGGGGGGGGGGGGGGGGGGGGGGGGGGGGGGGGGGGGGGGGGGGGGGGGGGGGGGGGGGGGGGGGGGGGGGGGGGGGGGGGGGGGGGGGGGGGGGGGGGGGGGGGGGGGGGGGGGGGGGGGGGGGGGGGGGGGGGGGGGGGGGGGGGGGGGGGGGGGGGGGGGGGGGGGGGGGGGGGGGGGGGGGGGGGGGGGGGGGGGGGGGGGGGGGGGGGGGGGGGGGGGGGGGGGGGGGGGGGGGGGGGGGGGGGGGGGGGGGGGTGGGGGGGGGGGGGGGGGGGGGGGGGGGGGGGGGGGGGGGGGGGGGGGGGGGGGGGGGGGGGGGGGGGGGGGGGGGGGGGGGGGGGGGGGGGGGGGGGGGGGGGGGGGGGGGGGGGGGGGGGGGGGGGGGGGGGGGGGGGGGGGGGGGGGGGGGGGGGGGGGGGGGGGGGGGGGGGGGGGGGGGGGGGGGGGGGGGGGGGGGGGGGGGGGGGGGGGGGGGGGGGGGGGGGGGGGGGGGGGGGGGGGGGGGGGGGGGGGGGGGGGGGGGGGGGGGGGGGGGGGGGGGGGGGGGGGGGGGGGGGGGGGGGGGGGGGGGGGGG
>JAQSEC010004143.1:9252006-9254506 GCA_028564925.1 Lithobates sylvaticus | reverse complement strand
TGGCGAGCACGGGAATTCGGGAGTTGCCCCCCCCCACTTATAGAAGTATGCCGGCCGGGGGCCAGGAGGATGGTTTTGAATATGTGTCCGGGGGTTTCGAGCGGGTTGAAACCCGGGGCACATGTGTCCAAAACCCGGGCCCTGTCCGGGTCAACACGGACAGGTGGCAAACCCTACTTCTCATATCAGTCAGATTATAGTGAGTTATAATCCAATACAGTTCCAAAGAGACTGCCAAACAACACTAAACTACCAACTCCTAGGATTATCACCTTTATCAGCATATTGAATTACGAGAGGTCATATGGTCAAAACATCATTGTTCTGCAGAGCTTTCCTCCAACCAAAGTATTTATCACTGAGGGAGAAACGAGGACCGATGGAGCAAGCCAGGTACCTGTACCCAACGGGGTCCATCATTTACAATGGAACCAAGCCATGTACCTGTACCAGGGTCAATCATTTACAAATCGGAAGCCAAGCCAGGTACCTGTACCCACGGGCTCCATATTTACAATGGACCCAAGCCAGGTACTGTACCACGGGACCATCATTTACAATGGAGCAAGCAGGTTCCTGTACCCCCACGGACATTCCATCATTTAAAATGGAGCCAAGCCAGGTACCTGTACCCACGGGACATCATGTACAATTGAGCCAAGCAGGTACTGTACCACGGGTCCATCATTTAAATGGAGCCAAGCAGGTACCTGTACCACGGCCCATCATTACATGGAGCCAAGCCAAGGTACCTGACCACGGGTCCATCATTTACAATGGGAGCCAAGCCAGGTACCTGTACCCACGGGCCATCATTTGACAATGGGGAGACAAGCAGTACCTGTACCCCACGGGTCCATTCATTTACCAATGGAGCCAGCCAGGTACTCTACCCACGGGTCCTTCATTTACAATGGAGCCAAGGAAGGTACCCGTACCACACGGGTCATCATTTCAATGGTGCCAAGCCAGGTTACCTGTACCCACGGGACCCATCATTTACCAATGGAGCCTCAGCCAGGTACTGTACCCACGGGACATTCATTTACAATTGGAGCCAAGCCAGGTACCGGTATACCCACGGGTCCATCATTTACAATGGAGCCAAGCCAGGTACCTGTATCCCACGGGTCCATCATTTACAATGGAGCCAAGCCAGGTACCTGTACCCACGGGCCCATCATTTACAATGGAGCCAAGCCAGGTACCTGTACCCAGGGTCCATCATTTATTGAGTACCACGGGGGTTCCAAGATACGTCTCTCCTTAAGCAATGTGGACTTATCTTGAGTACACCAGTCCTCAGACGTGGATGGTAGAGTCGCTATCCACTTTAAGAATAAATTTACCTGCCAAAAACAAGAAGTGAGTTTATAGCGGTCCAGACATGGGGTGTAAGTAGCTCTTTTTTACCAAAATATGTAGCAGAATACATATTGGTCTAAATTGATGAAGAAATTTGATGTTTTACATTTTTTTAATTGGATGTTTTATAGCAGAAAGTAAAAAAATATATATTTTTTTTTCTTTCCAAATTTTGCTCTTTTTTTGTTTTATGGCGCAAAAAAAATGCAGAGGTGATCAAATACCACCAAAAGAAGCTTACTTGTGGGGAAAAAAAGGACATCAGTTTTATTTGGGTACAATGTCGTACAACTGCGCAATTGTCAGTTAAAGTGACGCAGTGCCGTATCGCAAAAAAGGGCCCGGTCATTAAGGGGGGTTTAATCTTCCGCAGGTGAAGTGGTTAAACCAAAAAAATGAAGTTACACCCAAGCACATAAAATTCCTCTCCCCCCAAAAAAAAAATGTTTGAGGACCCCACCACCCCCACATATACAAATGTATGAATGTAAACACAAGCGTCGGGTCACCTACACTGAAAACTTTTATTGCGGTACACATGTTACATATCACCCCGCACACCGGAGTGAGGAGCGATAATTCTATCACCAGACCTCCTCATAACATAATCTAATCACATATAGGGGCTTTTGAATCATCCCCTATAGAAATTTAGGGTACTGAAGTTAGTCGCCATTTCACGGGGAAAAACTAATTGAAGGTGTGACATGTTTGGTATCTAATTACTCGGTGCAACCTCGGCTTTTATATTTTACAAAAATTTGGTATCATTTGCCCTAGAATTCACTTTAGTGTATTTTTTTTTTTTACTGTTTCCCAGATCTTTGTAGTAATATCATGTGATATAAAAATAGGAAATACCACTATTTCATTCTCTAGGGTGTCTGCTCTCAGAAAATATATCATGTTTTGGGGTTTGTATGTTATCTTCAGGCCTACAGTGATTTTTTAAACATATGTGCAGAAAATGCAAAAATGGCTCTGGCAGTGAAAGGGTTAAAGTTTATTAAAAACAATCTGTGGGGGTCACATGACTCCTTGGAGGGCGAGCTCCAGTCTGTAGCCAAAACCCTCATAAAACAAATTTACCGAAAAAAAGTTTCTAATGTTTATTTAAAGTTTGTTACATTAAAAT